>RBNI01000611.1:0-28653 GCA_003990745.1 Jimgerdemannia flammicorona | reverse complement strand
AAAAAAAAAAAAAAAAAAAAAAAAAGATACAGGCACAATTCTCCCTGAATGATATTCAAGAAATGAACCCTGTTACCTATTTGAGTATCATCAACTCTGTCGAAATCCTATTCCCTGAAGAAGAAGAAGAGCCCATAGAATGGAGTAACCCCAGTATAGATAATGAAGATGATGGAATAGATATAGATGCAGAAGCAGCCTATGCTTATTGAGATGATGACTGAAGAATAGTCTGAGACAGACTACCCTTCAGTGGGGGCTGATGTGACAAACCAAAACGTATCACCCGAATTATATCTTAACCAGATGACATGAACAATGAGGCAAGATGATGTGAACACACAGCATAGTAACCAGCAACCATTGTTGTGGAAAACTGTATAAATAGCCAGAGATACCAGAAAAGGTCTGTTTACCTGTACAGACTCTGTACACCATACAGACTCTGTACACTGTACAGGTCCTATACACCATACAGACTCTATACACCTGCCATAAGTAGCAGATCTATAGTTAGCCACATAGTAACCAGATAGCAACCAACTTGTATAAATTACCCCAGAGACAAGAGTGAATAAACCTCAGTCCAAAATTGAAGCAAAAGACAAGTCTACCTACCACACTTCGAGAGGAACTCTACAGCCACTGTTAGGAGATTGTGAGCTTATTTCCCCACTCTGGTCCACTTTCTGATACAAAGAATGAGTCCGAATTGAAGTGCAAACCAAAGAAGCCTCTAAAGATTGAGCAATTGGTCCCCTTTTCCCACTCTGGTCTACTTTCCGATACAAAGAACGAGTCTGTTTTTGGTTCGCTTGCCAGATAAGCCTGAAGATTTGCTGCCCAAGTTCAAGAAAGAACTTCACCACCTTTTGAAGAACCCACCGCTTAAGGAATAAGCCATGCTATTGGTATGCTTGTCAGATAAGCCTGAAGAACCCCAGTTTCCGCATTCCCAGAGAGCCTTGCCATAAGCCAGTCCCTGATACAACTTCGCAGTAGAGCCAGTCTAGTGAAGCAACTCCATGCAAACAAAGCCAGTCTTTGACATAACTTTGCCAAGAGATCCTTTCCCAAAGAATGCCACCAGTTGTTCGTATTCCCAATTGAAGCCACTGATTTATAAGAATCCATGTCATCTGAGTTAATTCCCAATTAAGCCACCATTTTCAAGAAGTCCGCCAATTTAGGAAGAATCCATGTCATCTGCCATTTTTGAGTTATCCACCATATTCCCAGAAGAACCCCGCTAATTCAGGAAGAATCCACGTCACCCAAGTTATCTGAGCTATTGAATTACCTACCTCTCACGACATCCGAGTTATTTGTCATTCCCAGTGAGCCTGAGAAGAATCTGCCACCAGTACTATTTCCAGTAATAAGAACCCATGCTGTACAATTCCCAGTGAGCCAAATTGAGTTATCTGCCAGATCCGCATAAGGAGAACCACTAAATTGCCAGACTGTCATACACAAGGAGATCGTCTCGCTACACAAAGATTGTCACACCAAGACCATCACCCAGAAATCGCATACTTTTGGAAATTACCTCGCTACACAAAATTGTACCATTCCCAGTTGACCTAAGAAGGAAGTCCATTTACACACAAATTGCCACTATACCCAGAGAACCATCTCAATAAGGAAACCACTCGCAGATATCCAGATTGACTATTATATCACTAAACACCAAGGACCTCAGGAAATCTTAGAACATTTTGTTGCTTTTTGACAAAGTAATTGGAGGCTCAAGCCAAACTACATCAAACCCCCAACCTTGTAATTTGCCTCCATTGAGCCAGCACATTACAGTACTCTGAGATAAAATAATCCTAAATTAGAAACAATAATCAGGTGATAGACATTTGATCATTGTACCTGAATCTGATTCCCAATATATATAGTATAGTATTATAGTTTAGCAGCCACTCAATCTCTCAGTTGTATAATTTGTACAATTGTATAAAAAGCACAGCTGTACAAATCTCTCAGCTATACTAATCTCTCATCTATACAGATTTTACAGATGTACCAATCTCTCAACTATACAAAATGACTCATAGGAAAAGAAGTCTTAACTTAGCTACCATATAGCTAGCAAACTTGTATAAATATCCCTAGTATCTAGAGTAAATAAACCTCAGATTGAAATATTTCAAGCAAAGAGGCAAGGAACTAGTAAGCATGGGCAGATACACTTTGAACTTACCCACCCCTGTACCTGAGGACTCTGAGGAGTCAAAGAAGATCAAGTATTCAAGATAAAGAAATCTGCCGCATTTCTGCCAGTACGCGTCCGCTACGTTACATTATATCGCTCTTCTGCCTGACGTGTTATTTAAGCGCCCGGCCACACCATGCCGGAACCCAGGAGCTGGTCACTATTGTTGGCGACACATCGAAAATTTGCCTCCGGAAATTGGACGATGTAGCAATACACTTGACCCTACGACATTTTGTTCGGTTCTAGATGATGCACTCGGTCGAATGGAGTACGTTGGCCAGCGCGGTTTCCCGTTTGAGAAGTGAACGTTTTGATTAGCATTGACCGACAGGTTCTACATACAAACCTGAACATTCTTTAGATTTCGTCACTGACTACACAAACATCCCGCATGAAACTCAAAATGCAACCGTTGCCAATGGAGTCCGTCCAAGGCGACTAATGGCGAAACATTTTTAATCCCATATGTTCGACGGCAAAGGGTACAACGGAGATCCGATGTAACTGACATGAATGGAAAAGCATCGCGGTTTGAGGCAGGCGTCTTATCACATTTGTGCTCATCCAGTTGCTGGTTGCATTTCTAACTGTTATCAGCTAGTCACAGTGGGCGGTGGAAATACCGAATAGGTAAGCGAATAGAAACGGAGAGTTCGCGTGGAAGAATAATCGGCGGAGTGGAATGTGCGCTGTCCGTGACAAATGATGTCGGTTCCAAGTGACTTTGTTGATTGCCGTGTTTCTTATTGTTTAACTAGTTATCGTGGGCCGTGTCCCGGAAATACCGGAATGGATTGGCATGTAGAAACCTAGCGTTCGCGTGGAAGAAAAATCGGCTTGCGAGTAGGCATCAATTACATGTGTCCAGTCAGTGACAAATGAGAATACATGGTCAATGGCGATGGATTAGTAGCCATATGATAATATAAACGGAGTTTATCGACATGAAGGTGCGGTGCTGGAGATAGATCGACGGCGAACTGCATATCGTTTTTATGAACTTATTGGCAAAAACAGATGTATATATACATATTTTGTAATCTGCCATTATAGGAATGGACATCGTTGACTACACAAGTACACATAAACTGTATGTGCGTGTCTTTCGGCTAGAAAAAAAGAGAAGAAAAAAAAAAAGGTGCTCCGGTTTCTATATTCTTCTTAGATCACGACAGTGAGGCACATATTCACTTTCATCGTTTTGGCTAGTGCGCTGGCTCCCCGCTCCCCAATATCATTTTCTGCAGAGGAACATATAAAAAATATATTAGCTGGTTGTCAGCACGAACGCTACAGATAAATGTAATGCAAAATCATATACGCTGCATTCTACACACCTTCTAGATTCAGGTTAAGTAAGCTCGTATTCATTTTCAATGCTTCGGCTAGTGCGCTGGCCCCCTTGTCGCCAATAGCATTACCTGCAAAAAATAATATACCCATGATGGTCAGCTAGAAAACGAAATATACAAATGCAAAAATGTGGTGGGCTTCGTTCTTACAGACCTTCAAGGTTCAGGTGTTGCAGGCTCGTGTTCATTTTCAGGGATTCAGCCAGTGCGCTTGCTCCGTTCTCGCCAATACGATTTTCTACAAAGGAACACATTTCATATATACGAATAATTGTCAGCAAGAAAGCTCAACAGATTATAATACACTTTACGTACTTTTAAGATTCAGGTTTTGCAGCCTTGTGTTCATTTTCAGTGATTCAGCTAGAGCTCTGGCTCCCTTCTCGCCAATATCTTTGTCTGCAGAGTAACACATAAACCGTATATACATGATTATCAGCTAGAGCATAGTTGAACGCAAAATAAATTGTACTGAAATTTTACATACTGCTTAGATCTAGGTTTTGCAGGCTCCTGTTAATTTTGAGAGCTTCAGCTAGTGCGCTGACTCCCTCCTCGCCAATAGAATTCACTACAGAGGAACATACAAAACGGATTCGTGTGATTGTCAGCTAAAATACTGAACAGATATATACTGTGCTCCATTCTTACATACTGTATATATTTAAGTTTTGCAGGCTCGTGTTTATTTTCAGTGCTTCAGCTAGTGCACTAGCTCCCTTCTCGCGAAGAAAAATACCTATCGGGGAACACATATTGGTCAGGTCAATTGCGAAGCAGATAAATGCAAAATATAATGTGCTTCATGCCTACGTACACTGTAGATCCAGATTTAGCATGGTGGTGTTCACATGTAGTGCTTCAGCTAGTGCGCTGGCACCAACATCGTGAATCATATTGTCTACGAAGACATAAAATGCATATGCGTGTTTGTCAGCTGGAAAATAAAGATGAATGCAAAAATAAAATGTAATTCATTCCTACATACGGCTAAGATTCAGGTTTTGCAAACCCGTGTTCATTTTCAGTGATTCGGCCAATGCGCTGGCTCCTATCTGGCCAATATGATTGCCTATAGAAAAATACATAAAATATATACATGTGGTTATCAGCTAGAATACCAAACAGACATATATTGCGTTTCTTTTCTACATACCGCATAAATTCAGGCTTTGCAGACTCGCGTTCATTTGCAGTACTTCAGCCAGCGCCCTGGCTCCCATGTTACCAATTCTATTTTCTATAGAGTGTATAAAATACATATTCATGTTTTCAGCTAGAAAATAGCAGATAAATGCAAAAATAAATTGGACGTAAATTCTACATACTTGTCAGATCCAGGCTTTGCAGACATGTGCTCATTTTCAGGGCTTCGGCCAGTGTGCTAGCTCCCATATCACCAATACCATTGCCTATAGAAAATGCATAAAATGTATAAAATGTATAAAGATCGTTATCAGTTAGATTACTTAACAAAATATATTGAAATTCGTTCTACATACTGCATAGATTGAGGAGTTGTAGTTTCGTATTCATTTTAAGTGCTTCTGCTAGCATGCCGGTTCCCTTGTCACCAATATCATCATCTATAAGAATTACATAAAATATATAATAGCAGTCAGCAATATGCAAACAACTTAATTACGTACTACTTCACTATTACATACATTCTAGAATCAGGTTTTGCAGATTTGTATTCGTTTTTAATATTTCGGCAAGTATGCTGACTTCCTTCTCAGTAATTTTAATACCTATAGAGATATATAATAAAATTATACACAGTTGATAGTTAGGAATGTAATTTAATTTACATAACTTGAACTAACATTAGAGCCTTTTTTTACTGCTAATATTACTGTCCAGAATCTTTTATAAAATTTTTACAGAAATATAAAATATAGATTCTAAGCAATTGATATGATATACCTGAAATATCAAACTGTTGAATTTGAAGAGACTTCTGAAGAATATTTTTAATTCTATAAAAGATAAAGATTGATTTTATTAATTTTAATAATTTATTATTAGTAAATAATGAGTCAATAATTAAAAATATTTAATAAAAGGATATTATACTGCATATTCTTTATCTTATATAGTCTAAAAAGTAAAATAAAATAAATATATTTAATTAATATTTAATATCAAGTATTAATTAAATACAAATATATTTAAATTCTTACTTTAGAATTTCAATAGTTGTTACATCCTCAATAAGAGCTTCTATGTCTTCTGGATGAGCATTTTTACAATCTAAAAAACTATAGTTTAATTACTTATTAGTCATTCTAGATAAGTAGAAAGAATATTAAAATCAAACTTAATTACCTGATTTTCCGCAGAGGAATATCTGGCAGTACGTGTGATACCGAATTTCGAAATGCATGCAAAGATCTTGTTGACATTTTCCAAATCCTGATATTAAATAAATCATTATTGAGTATAGATTCAAATGCATATAAAAGACACATGGTGAATTTAAAAGACCAATAAATAATGCCAACATTAGCTCCCAAGTCTCGTCATTAAACGTAATGTGACCATCTATGAAACTGCTGCTGATGGCTGTACGAATAACCTGAATAGCGTTTGTGGTGTTCCATTCCGAGGCGTGATTCTTGCACACCCATCGCACTGTTTTGCTACCATTTTCCTCACGACGGAGTACACGCTGTAGATTCCCAAGTCGGTTGGCATTATCCAAGCCCTCAAGGTAAGCTATAATAGAAATTTGAAAAGAGATCATGAGAATATAGAAATCAGCACACGAACACTTGAATAGAGAAAAGCGATGTATCGCTGCACCTTGAAGTTCACGTAGGTCAGGTCTTTCCATCGGTCCCGGTGTTCCTCCTTGCGTCGGAACTGACGGCGGAGAATCAGTCGCATAGTTCATGGCCTTGTTTTCAGTAGCCTCGAGGTTACCTCCAACCGACTTAAAAAATTTCTCAGTCTGCGCGCAGAAGTCCAGTTCCCGGTCAGTAGAGATCGATGATTCCGTTGTTGCGTTCCGGATTGAAGGTATACACTCCAATAGGCGTCCTCCCAAGCGTACAGCCAGCAATAGACAAGGCATGATCTATTTTGCACGAGAAATTTTAGATGATATACAAAGAGAGCGTGGACGTATAAATTCAAACAAACGTCGTACCATACGTATGTATTGCCCATATTTAGCTACGAACTAAAATATATTCAGGTTAAGCAGATTGTGATAACTGGAGCACACGTCATATCAAATATCAAAATGGCATACCTCTTGTGGTCGGGCGACGCGGTAGCCGTCGTGATACGCCAGATGGAACTGTTTCCTTGTGCTGTCGTTTTCGATGGTTTCATGCTCACAGAGAAAATATAGACGGAACGTTTTTGTGAAGAGACTGTCAATTGATGGCGCTCTCCAATGACCATCCTCGGGAAAGATGAAGAAGAGCCGCGGGATAGTATCCTGGTGGAGATCAAGTATAACCTTGGGGAGACTATTGACCATATTGTAAATTTTGCGAAGGTTATCTTCTCTGTCAATCTTCATTACTTTGGATTTGTGCTTTATGCAAAATTTTGGAAAAAAAGAATATAGACATGGAAGTTGCATAAGCTATATCAGGACAATCCAACAACACAAACTATCAATTGTTACTAACCGACGCCAGATCTGAAGCCAGTGCTAGGAGAAAATATTGGTATAATCAGCCAGTTTTCGGCAAATATTCGAGAACCTTATGACGTCACAATAAAACGACATAATCGACCTACCTCGATATTTTTCTTTCTGGAGTTCGATGAGCAGCCGCACTTTTTCGCGAAGTTCTGTTTGTTCTTTGCGAAGTCGATCTTTCATCAGTTCAATTTCGGCCTCCATGACCTTAATTCTATCTTCCAAGGTCAAGGTGCTTTGATCAATATCTGTCAAGCAATTAAAAGCATAAGCCGTCAGCAGACATAATGGCATGTCGCACTGAGACAAACAAAAAAAATTACACCTTCGGTAGAAGCCTGTTGACTGTCTGTCACTTGTCAGATCCCAAAAAAAAAAAAAAAAAAAAAAAGGTTCTCGTTTTAGTTTGTAAACACATCGAAGATTTTGTGATGGACGGACGGAGCGGTACCGGACGACGAAATTTTGAAGACCGTCGACGACAGTTAATCGAAAAAATCTATCTGACAATAGTTACCTTCTAATTTAGCAATATCGTTCACGATATTAGTCACAGACCCGCTTGGTAAATTATACAGAGGTTGCAATAGGACATCTTCTGTGATCAGAATGAGAGCAGCCCCGCCTGTTTCCTGTTCACGCAAGAGCGCTACGTGGCCGGGCTTTAAATGGAGAGTAGGGTGTTCAAAGTGCTCAAAGATACGGTGTTCATCCCAGGTCTTGATTTCGTCAAGCGAGGGGGATGGAAGTTCCGAGGAGGACATGGTGAAGGAGTTAGAGGTGTATACGAATTGTCAGTAGACAAGTTCCGTAATCAAACGAGATGACGGAATCAAAATAAATCCGTCAAGCCACAAATTTCAGCCACCTCGGCGATACTAATACTTCTGCGATAACTGAATAACTGATGTTTTATTATTCAATACTAGTATTTTATGCAGAAAGAAAATACCCTTGCAGATTCCTCAATTATAACATAGTTACCACTGGTCAATCCTGAAGATGTATTAGATTTTGTAGCATACACGACGTCTGAAAGAGACTTGTACCAACTTCATAATCTTGTGCGCGAACACACATTGTGTCACAAGAAATCTGAGTTCATAGCATAAGCAATCAAATAAATTCCTCGAATACAAGAGCCCACCGAATAAAAGATCCCAACAATTATACTTTATTAAAAAGGCCGTTCAATAGAGGTGTCCGCATTTTACTAAAAACATATATAATTCATACAAGTGCATCTAATTGCTTGTGGATGTGAGCAGAGTAAACTTGGGTTGTCACGTTTGTCTCAATGTAATTAATTAGGTTGCCGAAATCGAGTGCAAGAAAAGCGGTATATAATTACATACGATCAAAATTAATCAATTTAATTAAGAACACATATAAACACACACACACACACACACAACCCCTTTCCCGCCAAACTCGCTTCCCTCAAAATCATTTTTCTCGGCGACAACACCATTCGTCCGCCCTTTGCGTACTTGCTAGTCTGCGGAAGTGTTCTAGGTCCAGTAGTAATCGCGGAAAATTATATACCAGTTGCCCTCCTCAAAAGAAAAAAAAGAAAAAGAAAAAATATGAATGCCGAGTGCGTCGGAAAGTACACCCCGGTTTCATCTTTACTCAAAGGGCTCGTCAGTTGGCTTCTAAAGTAGCCAAGAACGATGTCCCAAAAAGGACACGCATAACAAGCCATCCCGCCTAGTGATAGGGCATCGTTCCGAGAGTACGCGAGCTGCAAATTTGCGACCTCCTTCAATAAAATCAATCATATATGTAGACGTTTGTCCATGGATGGTATGTCGAGCCTCACAAAAGTGTTTCGTTTTAGAACATCCCTCATACGGCGTTGACGTATTTTTTATTTATCTGTCATACTTGACTCGTCCACAAATCCATCGGGATCGGATTCTGTACTGACTCGAATATATAAACTTCATTACTATGTCTGAGGAATGAGCGAACATCGTGCAATTAATCTGCCCTATACTTAACTAATAAGGGCTAACGAACAAACCAACTCCAATTGACTCAGCACCCAAAAAAATTATAATTTGTGGGTAGGTCATGCCATGCTAGTCCTATCTACATGGCATCAATACATATCGGGTGATTGTCTACGGTGCCATGGAAGGTAGGGCCAAGTCAGCTAGGATGCGATTGCAGACATTGGAAAATTGTGCTGTGGCAGTGCACAGTTGGTGTATCTAGCTTCGGGCAAAAAACAGATTAGCAAACGGACATGCTGGCGGGTTCTTGTGGTACATTGAGGTACAATGTAATGGCATTCTTCCGATATCAACCTTTGCGAAATATCAGAAAAATATAGCTCAAAAAAAATTTACCGTCTTTTTATACGCGCATTGCGGCCCGCTTCATGTAAATAACACACACATTCTTCTGATATCGGCCTTCGCGAAATATCGGAGAAATAGGCAAAAGACTATTTCGCGCGCTTTTCATAGGCGCCAGTTATTTCTATTTGCTGCTCGCCTAATTCCTGCAAGGTAATTCCATTTACGGCACACGTCGTTCGTGCAAGTCTTAAATCGCTTCTGTGCGTGCTAGTGTGCTAGTGCATGTTTAAGATGTTTGCGCCACCATGCACTATCCAAATCCGTAAATACTAGTGAAGTACACAAAAGTTGGGCAGAACCATACCTTTCATTTGTATTTACACGCAACACTCCGTTGATTAAAGCACTGAACGCGTCATCTGTAACCTTCAAGGTCGAATTAAAATGTAGTAAAGCCACGTGTATGTCGGCGGTGGTCACCTGCACGATCACCTGCACGAGATCAAGAGCCAGCAGGAAATCATGTCCGAGATCCCGTGGGAAACATGTGAGCTACCGACAGCGGGGTTCGGGAGTTCGGGAACGGTTTAGCCGGGCGATTAAATAATGCGGTGGCTGAAGAGTGATACTCGCTTTTTTTTTTAGCGAATTAAATATAACCAGAATATCTCGTCGAACAAAAAGCAGACTGTTGCATATTTTCTGGGTTTAAAAATACATTACTAGCAAAATAATATTACACTACAAGGTTGAATTGAATGAACGTGAACTGGTGCGTGTCTTCGGCGAGAGTCTATAGCAATGATTTTTTTTATTACTCTCACACCTCTTCAATTCGTCGTAATTATATTAAAGGAATCGTTCGTAGCTACATTAGGCTGCATGTTTTTTATGTAACCGATAAGTCAAATCGTACCATGCCTGCCAGATGCCCATCTGGGTTAATCTCCCGCAAACTGACTCTACGAGGTTCAACTATGTCAAATATGTTACACAGTTCGGAAACCTTTTCCTTTTCGTTTGGCAGAGCCCCGACACGGGGCTTTGGGCTTTTGTTGATCTACATTCATTGGCTCTGGCTCCTTTCTGATTTTCAATCGGAATAACGCGTCAATATAACAGTCGACGTTCGAATTTCGAGGTTTATTACATTGGCTATCCGCACATGTTATATTTACACCACTAGATATCGGGAACCACGAGAGAGATAGAGAGAAAGAGGCAATTTACCATATTGGAAGAAAATAACCCGGTAATCCGGACCTTAGTCAAGTTTGCGAAATAGTGACGGCAAACAATAATAATAAAGTTGTGTGCCTAAAATGTTGGCGATTCCAGTACGACTAGTCCATCTGATAGATTTTTTATCGCATTGTATTATTTAAGCAATTGAATCAGGAAATCTCTTGATTTTCTATTATGGGCACGAAAGTTGACTGAATCTCAGTAACGACAAGGAGCCTGAGTGTATAGTCGAACAACGCAACACGGCGCAAAAATAGACACAGAAGAAAGACGCGATAAGTAATTAGATGCCCGGTAATGAAGCTGTGATTTCGGATTCCAGTCCTGAGCACCCGGTGCTCTCTCGCGCGCGTCCTCGATCGCGTCCTGGGTGCGGATGAAAATTTTAGCCGGTGATTGTATCACGGTCACTCGACCCAATATGATCATACAAACCGGATTAATCGGAATGTGTGCAGGGACACAAGGGCGTATTTTGTGCAAGGCTGCCAACGTCAGGCCGTGCAAATTGACCGAAGATGCGCACCAAGTGAAGAGTTTAAATATCGCGTCCTGGGAACAACTTTGCATTCAAGCCATTGTTTGCATTCGTCAATTCTTCATCGAGAGCATCCGGAGCACCCATTTCATCATTAAATACACGCACACATGTCGTTTGACTCAGAGAAGCCGCAGACAGCGGAACATTCGTTCGACAATAACGAAAGCACCATCACCGGCGTCCCGGTTGAAAAAATTGATGCCAATAGCGAACTCGCAAAACCCGGGAACCTTGAAATTCCCTCGGATCCCGAAGCACAATATGACGTTCAGGCCAAGAAATTGACGGGGCTAAGGCTTGCAGTTGTGTTCCTTGGGTAGGTTGAAAAACGATCGCACTTTTTTAGGGCATCTCCAACTCTTCCATCGACAATTATGACAATTTTTCTACCTTTTTTTTTTTTTTTTTTTTACCTTTTTTTTTTTTTTTATTCAGCATTTGTATTTCCGTCTTCCTTTCGTCTCTGGATCAGACAATCGTCTCTACCGCACTACCACGCATTGCCTCGGATTTTAATGCGCTCGACCAAATCGGTTGGGTCGGCACAGGATACATGTTGACTTCGACGGCATTCCTACCTCTTTACGGAAAGTTCAGCGATATTTTCGGTCGTAAAGCTGTCTTCCTGTTCGCAATCGTCATCTTCGAAATCGGATCCATCCTCTGCGGTGCAGCGCAAAATATGATAATGCTTATCATTTTTCGTGCCATCCAAGGCATCGGTGGTGGAGGAATCATGGCCATGGCCATGATCATAAGTAAGTAATTATTCTGTTTCGTAATTTAACTTGTCTACGTTTCCGGTCTAATTATTATTATTGTTATTATTATTTTCCTCTATCAGTCACGGAGGTGGTTTCCCTCCGTGACAGGGGCAAGTACCAGGGCATCATTGGTGCCTGCTTTGGTCTATCCTCGGTTATCGGCCCGCTGATTGGTGGTGCGTTCACGGACCACGTCAGTTGGAGATGGAACTTTTACCTCAACCTCCCCATTGGCGCCGTAGCCATGGCCGTCATCATTATTTTCCTCGACCTGCCGAAGCCCAAGGGCTCAATGCGTGAAAAGCTCGACCGTATTGACTTCCTAGGCACCTTAATTTTGATCCTTGCCTGCGTCGCCATCCTGCTTGCCATCGAATGGGGCGGTAACAGTTACGCCTGGGACAGCGCCGTCATCATCTCCCTCTTCGTCGTCGGTGGCGTTTTGATAATTGCTTTAATCCTCGTCGAGGGTTATCATGCAAAGGAGCCCATCATCCCCGGACATGTATTCAAGATGCGGACACCCATGGCCGTGTTCATCATGAGTTTGTTCTTCGGTATTGGATTCTTCGGGTGAGTTTCCGTGTCTATACCGGTTGTATCTTGAACTTTTCACGTGTGAAAGTTGAATCTCATCAAAATGCTGATCTTCAAAATTATAATTCTTGCCTGCCACAGCATGATCTACTACCTCCCAATCTACTTCCAAGTTGTCGAGGGCGAATCTGCCACTGCCTCGGGTCTCGAACTCATCCCGCTCATGGCGGGAATGGTCGCCTGCACCATCGTTTCGGGCAACCTCGTTTCGCGCTTCGGAATATACCGTATCTACATCACCCTTGGCGCGGCCCTTCTCACCGTCGGTGCCGGCTTGATCTCCACCTTGACTGCGGAAACTGGGCATGCTGAGCAGATAGGATACCTTATCATCTGTGGTATGGGTATGGGTCTGTCAATGCAGACCATGACTCTGGCGGCGCAATCGAGCGTGGAGTACAAAGAGTATGCGTTTAATTTATTTTTTTTGCGTAGCTTATGTGTTGAGATATAAACACCGTTCTGATCAGTGATATAATTTTCTTCCGACCCAATAGTGTTGCCGTCGTTACCACCCTCATTAACTTTTGGCGTACTATTGGTGGTGTGCTCGGTATCGCCATTTCTGGTAACTACCATTTCCGCCCCCTTCCACTTAGCATTGAAATCCACTCGACATTTCATTAATTCACTCCTTCTCCTTCAATAGGCTCTATCTTTAATAACAAACTTTTGGCTAGCCTGACAAGCCTCCAACTCGACTTTTCCATTGCGGCCGCCCGCACCAATGTCGCCTACGTCCAAATGCTGCCGGAAGCCGTCAAGGGCCAGGTCATCAACAGCTACGTCCAGAGTCTCAGCCTCGTCTTCATTGTCGGCACACCGTTGGCCGGTGTTACGTTTTTGGCAAGCCTTTTTGTGCAGCACTTTAAGTTGAAGAAGACAGTCGGTGTCTAAATGGATGCGGTGTGGGCGAGAAAATCCCATTTTGGTGCCTGATATAATGAAATTTCTGCAACAGACATTACCACACCATCATTCCTACACTGTCTTCATATGCTAGACGTTCTTATTTTCATTCACCAGACTTTCGAATATATGATTGATCTGAATTATCGATCGATATTACAAACATAATAGAATGACGTTAATAAATCATGAAGGTCCAGGATAGTATCAACGAGATTTTTAGGTGAATCATGTCAAATACCACCACAATAGGCAGATGCGCAAGAGCAAAACATCTTACCTTATTATTCAGAGCCACGAGATATATGGTCTAAAACGAATTGAGTTTTTTTTTTTTTTTTTTTTTTTTTTTTTTTTTTTTTTTTTAAGCCCGACGCACTTCATTTCCGACACTTAGTCCTCGGCCGTGGTCCAAACCTAGTTTGCGGGCTCCAAGCCGATGCCGAACCAGAGTTGGATCTCCTTGACAGTGGATTCTGTTGTGTGTGTAATAGCCAGAATACTGAAGTGGAGCGAAGGGAGCTATGTTGTGTAAAATACGCGTTGCCGATAGATGACGTATACAAGTGTGACGTAACGGATGTCACGTGCTTACATGTCGAGTTGAAGAAACTTCAGAGTCCTATTGTAGCGACGTGAAAAAAAAAAAAAAAGTGGTTTTGGATATTGCAGGGAAATGACACTGCAGTATTGGCCACGAATGCACCGGGTGCGGACTCGAGTGGGTTTGTGGCTCCAATCGTGGGATTTGATACATTTTAATCAAGATTGTGGAACGATGGCGCTATTAATGTTGAACGTTGGCGCAAGAGCCCTTAGAAATCGCTCAAGCTACTCTACGAAAGCCGAAGGGTTCTGTCCGTACCTTCAAACCCCTCCCATGGGCTTGCGCGGCGCTCTTTCGTAGGATTGTTAGTCAGGGAAAATTGTATGTTTGCCGATGATTGTAAATCTCACGTTTTAGCTATTGAAAGTCGGGTGCATTCAGGCGAGAAGTACGCTATTAGAAGATCCAGTGTATTACTTCTCAGGCTCGACAGCCTGTATCACTTAAAGAATTCACTAGCCAAAAGAGTCGCTAGATCCGACTTTTTCTGGGGGTGTGGCTAAAGTGTATATACTCAGTGCGAGGTTCCAGAAATTGATCGACCAATAAAGGGGTGGTGTGCAGCCTTAGTGAATTCCTTAAGTGAAGCGATTCCTTGGATGACTGGTTCCTTGAGAATTGCGACTGCCCTTTTTACTTGTGCAAACATCCGCTATTTAAATATGAATTTCTGACTAATCTGCTATAATATATGTGAGCACCTCCTACGTAAGCCCGCGTAGAAGCCTACAAATTCCTCTTCCTGAGGTATAAATACGCAACCCGGAACCTAACGCGTGCTAAAAAAGAGCACACTCATCCCCCTTTATTTTGACAAGTTCCTCATTTCGTTTCTAACGCTCGAACAACGCCGGATACCGGTTGCGGAGTAGGACAGGGGCAGTGGAATAGAGGCTGCGCGCGAATTGATGTACGCGCTGAAGGGTTCCGGGTTGCGCACATCTCAGGAAGAGGCTTCTACACGGACGTATACGTAGGAGGCGCTTACATATCTTATAGCAGATTAGTCAAGTAATAAATTCGCAAGGAACCACGATAGGTCGCTTTACAGACTCCCCTGGTGACTCTAAGACGCTTCACTTAAGGAATTCACTAACCAAGGCGTCGCTGCACACCGCCCTTTTATTGAACGATCAATTTCTTGATTGGACTTTTAGATTGGTAGCGAATTTTGTGGCTGGGCTACGTTGGTGTGGGCGAAGCCCGAAGCCCGAAGCCCGAAATCAACAAGCGAAATAAGCGAAATTCAACTGCAAAGCCGGAGCCCAAGGCAAGTCATGAAATTCACGAAGCCCGGCGAAATTTAGTTGCCCACACACAAGCGAAATTCAACAGCCTACGTAAGCAAATCCTACACAAACGAAAGTCAGTCAAAGCTCGAAGCCATGAATTTCGCGAGCAGCCACAAAATTCGCGGGGCACTTTAGCCACCCCTTTAACTGCGGCAAATTTCTGGTGGATCATATTTGGCCATCGACGTCGCCGAGGATAAATGGCAAGCACAGGATGGGTTTCACTTGCTACAAAAATGTGAGCACCCAAGACAATTATTCCCTACCATAGTAACTGCAGATGCCTTTCCGTTCGTCATATATTCCCACCGATCCCTTGAAGAACAGACACGGACTGAGGCCAGCTAACGCTCCTTGGGGATGGTCACCAGCCCGCACTGCACTGTCAGGCTTGAAGCAACGAAGGTATTGCGACAAGCAAACATTATAGTATAGCCAGATGATGTGCGAAACACCCAGCATAGATACCCCACATAGTTGCCCCTTGCACTACCCTGCTGCATAAATAGCCTGACATACTAAATTAGGACAATTTTCGTGCTGCCAAGGTACACCTGTACCCTGAGGGTACACCTGTGCCCTGAAGGAACACCTGTTCCCTGAGAGAACACCTTTCTAAATTAGCCTTACTGCACATTTTATAATTAACCACATAGCAACCAGCTAGCAACCACAACTGTATAAAATACCCCAGTGACAAGAGTGAATAAATCTTAGTCTGAAAAGTTCAAAAGAAAAAGACAAGTCTGTCTAATACACTTCAAGAGATTTGCCTGCCAAAAGCCACCTAATTTAGGAAGGATTGCAATACTTAGGAGAAATACCTGCTCTGCAGCTACTACTTAGGAGATTGTGAGCTTTCTTTTCTACTTTAGTCTACTTTCTGATGTAAAGAAGTCTGTCATTCCTTATCCAAGCCAGTCAACCAGATGCACCTTCAGAGTGAACTCATTTATACAAACAAAGCAGTTGATTAATATAACTTTGCTAAGAAAAGTCTACCAATTTTGATATACTTATCAGACTAAGCTAGAAGAGAAATCTAATATATTTGATACACTTATCAGACTTAGTCAGAAGAAAAATCTGATATATTTTGGTATGCTTGCCAGACTAAGCCAGAAGAGAAATCTGATATATTTGGTATACTTGCCAGACTAAGCTAAAAGAACTTGAGAAATCTGCTATATTTTAGTCAACTTATTAGATTTAGCCTAAATTTAAGAAACCTACTATTTTTAGTCTACTTGCCAGAAGAAGCTTGAATTATCTGTCCAAAGTTCAAATAAAGAACTTAACTATATAATTTAGAGAAATCTATCAGATACAGAACCTATATTACTATACTATTAGGAGACAATTATAGAATCTTCTAGTATCAGAACAGATATATATCAGAAACACTATAGGTCTCTTCTGAAGAAATACTCTAGCAGTAGATAGACTCTATACTATATATAAGTAAAACTCCTCAACCCTTATCTAGGTTCAGTTCTTTATGAATAATATATAGAAAATGAACATATCTATCTACCAGAGCATTATTAGTTAAGTTAAAATTCTGTTCTCTGAAGAAGAAGAACTCTTAGAATAGAGTGACTCAGATATAAAAGACAATGATAGTACAGATATAGATGTAGAAGCTACCTATGAATATTGGAATAATAACTAATAAATAGTCTAAAAACATACTGTTATTTAGTAAGAGCTAATATAACAAGTAAATATTATAGTATAATTAAATAATATACTAAATATTCAGTATAGTTACTTCATATAGTTATTCCTTATACTACTCTACTATATAAATAGTCTGATATACTAAATTAGAACAAATTTCATATTGCTAAGGTATATCTGTATCCTGAGGATATATATATCTGTATCTTAAAGAAACATCTATTTCTTGAGAAAATATCTTTCTAAATTAACCTTACTGCATATTTTATAATTAGTCACAAAACAATCAGCTAGTAATTATAACTGTATAAAATATCCCAATAATAAGAGTGAATAAACCTTAGTCTAAAAAGTTCAAAAGCAAAAGACAAGCCTGCCTAAAATACTTCAAGAGTTATGTCTGCCAAAAGTCACTTAATCCAGAAAAAATTATAATACTTAGAAGAAATACCTACTCTACAGCTACTACTTAGGAGATTATGAGCTTTCTTTTTCACTCTAGTCTACTTTCTGATATAAAGAAGTCTGTCAACTTTGGTATACTTACTAGACTAAGTCAGAAGAATCTGAGAAATCTACTATATTTGACATATTCTAAGCCAGTCAGTCAGATATATCTTTGTAGTGAACTTGTTCATACAAATGAGACAGCCAACCAATATAACTTTATTTGTCAGAAGTCTGCCAATTTCAAACTTGAGAAATCTGCTATATTTTGGTCTACTTCCCAGACTAAGCCTGAAATTGCCATCATCTGCCATTCAAGGAATCTACCAAAATCTACCAAATTATGAAGAATCTGCACTACCCAAGTAGTCTGCTGAATTTGCCATATTATGCAAAACTGCACCTAATTAGAAAACTGCCAAAATTCTCCATATTACTTGAACAAGTGAACTTGTACCTTTAGAACAAGAAACCATTGAATATTTTGTTACTTTTGACAAAGTAGCTGGGGGCTCAAGCCAATCTACATAGCTACCCCATCCTTGTAATTTGCCTCCATTGAGCCGGCATATTACAGTATATATATATATGCTCAAACAAGTGGCTTAATCTCGGCTTTGGTTATTGTAAGGAATGTGATTGGTGACACATCCCTTTAAAGTTGTGGAATGACGTCGAACAACCATGCAAGGGGTCCGTCACTCTACGCCAGCTGAATGGTTCTCTGGGCACCCTTGAGGCCTTTCCATGGGGACTTACGTGAGCAACGCCCTTACGTAGGATTAGTATTAGTCACGGAAATTGTATATGTAGTGGGTAGCGCTCCCAAATGAATCAAATCAATTCGAATTGGATTCAAATCGAATCAAGGTCCGATTCGATAGTCAAACTTCGAAATGCAATAACTCAATGGAAATCCATCCAATTTTGATGGCCTTTATTTTGCTGGATTCGCCTAGATGAGGCGAATCTAATAAGCTAAAACTCAATTTGGTTCATGGGAGCACTAGGAACTATCGGCAAAGTGTCCCGCGCATGAGGAGGCTAACATGAGATGAATAGTGTTCTATATAAAATGAATCTAATGTAGGACATGGGTTTGGCTCAAAGGAAGGATACGCTTCCGAAGGCCCGCCAATCGCATTCATATGCGAAGAGGCCGGGCACACATTTATTGTTCCAAAGGGGGATGGGTGGGAGGGGTGTGTGAAATCGATTGATATGAATTACTAATGACGATTGCTAGAGTATGTTGAGGGAAATGTGTGGCCGCTGCCTAACTCTTGGGCATGCAGTTGGAGCTCGGGCTAGCTAAGATAGGGTGCAGAAAGCAATTGAAACTGACTAAGCTAAGATGGTGGATTGCATGATTACGTTGCATGAATGTTTAAGCACATGATAGGGTGCAGGAAGTGATTGAAACTGACTAATCTAAGATGGTAGTTGCATTGCGCGATGAATGTTAGACGCACAAGTGTTAAGCGCAATGGCCACTTTGCTGCATTTTGAACTACGTTCACAACTATATCAAAGTGTCCCGTGCATGAGGAGGCTAACGTGAGATGAATAGTGTTCTATATAAAATGAATCTAATGTGGGACATGGGTTTGGCTCAAAGGAAGCATATGCTTCCGAAGGCCCGCCAATCGCATTCATATGCGAAGAGGCCAAAGAACCGCGGGCCTGGGAAGTGGGCAAGACTCCTAAATGTAATGCTGGTGCCGCTGACCGCTTGTGGGCACCTTTTGGCCACCACCTGCCAAACCTATGACCCGCTGGTAGTCGAGTAGAGGAAGTGCGGCCAAGGTGACTGTCATCCGAGGTAGAATCTGGTCGAGTTGCTGGATGTAATGCAGAAAGGCCGTAGACTTCCACCGACCAGCCAGTTGAATGATGTGATCTGGATATCCCACTGATGCAAGAAGAGTAGCGCCGCCGATGCGGAAGGAATGACCATGAATTCCAGTGGCTAGTGGAGTGTCTCTTAAAGGGGCCCGAATGGCCTCGATGAATGTTGAGCGAGAGAGGGGTTGAGTGGGACTGAAGGAGAAGATGGGGTCCTCGGGACGAGCAGGGCAGAGGTGGATCATATTGTCAATCGCAGAACAGGGGCAATCGAAGGCACCTGAAAACCCCAGAAATACATCGCCTGAGGTACCAGTTTTGGTGCGAGGGAGGTGTAGAGACCAAAAGGGCCGGGAAAGTGTAGGGTCCCAGTGCCATCGAAGGTGGCGCCTGCATGCCTGCCAGTGTGAGTCGAATGGTAGGTGGTCAGGAGATGTCAGCTCGCCGATTTGCATGAGGCCATAAAAGGCTGTACACATGGCCACCCATATGGTGGCGCCATGAGGTGTAGTAAGGGGGAGAGCAGCATGAATAAGCTGCAAGTGTTGGCGAGTAATAGGAAGGCGTTCCAGTGAGTGTGAGGGGGGTGGGTGGTGCTGAATGGATTTCAATACTATGTCGAACAGGGGTAAGGATGTGCGGTGGAGAGGGGGGTCTCGCCAGTTGGCTAGTTGATGAGCGGCGATGTCATAGAAATAGTTCTTGATGGTGGTATATGGCTTTTGATTGTTGGCCAGCCATAGGGCCCAGTAGCTGAGGAGGTCGTCATGAAGAGAAAAGGCAGTGGTATCATCGATGCCATAGCAGCCTAGGAAGCGGTAGAAGGAGTTGGTGCCAGGTCGAAGGGCACCAGTGCGGGTGTGAGAGTGTTGGTAGAGACAGGACTCAAGTTGATGGCGAAGCCAAAGGGAGATGTTACGGTTGTAGGAAGCAGTTCCTGGGGATGGGAGGGGAGATGGATAAGACGAGATAGGGAGTCGGCGGGGTTAGATGAGGAAGGAATATACCGAGCTTGGATGTCAAACCCTCTGTTGAGACGTAAGAGGGTAATGCGTTGTAAAAGATCATTGACGAGAGGGTGGTGCTGTGCCTGACCACTAGTTAGCGATTCAACACAGGGTTGGCTATCGCACCATAAGATGATATGCTGACGATGAAAGGAGGAACCCCACAATACAAGCAAAACCCAGATGGCGAACATTTCCTTCCAGAAAATGTCATATCCCTTCTGGTTGCTGAATGAAGAGGCCCACCGAATGCTCCACCAGCGTTGGCCCAGAAGGCCGCTGGCGCCAATTGTTCCAGATGCATCTGTGAATAGACCACAATCCTGCCAATCAGAGTGGAAAAGCAGGCGACAACCTGTCCATGAGCATAAGATGTCCTGCCACCATTGAAGATCAGTGGCCAGGTGAGAAGATAGATGACGCCGCCCAGCATAGGGTGGTTTCCATGTGGAGATGAAATGAATGATGGAATCACAGAATACTTTCCCATCTGGAAGGACTTGGACAACATGCATGAGATGACCCAGTAGTGACTGAGCATCGTGGTAAGACCGAGGATATGGCCGACGAGCCTGATGAGGTATTACGAGCCAGTCTGCGAGCAGAGAGAGGATGCGTGTACGTTTTTCAAGTGGGAGGCTGATTGTCATGTTGGGGGCATCGAAGAGAAAGCCCACATACTCGATAGTTGGTGTGGGAGGTATATCCTTGGCTGCTTTGAGGGGAAGACCAAAGCGAGCAGCGACCAAGTGAAACCGCAAGTATGTAGACTGAGCGGTAGAGGGTGATGCAACATAGATAAAGTCATCCACGAAGTGGCCCAAATTGGGAAGGTTATACTGCTGAATGCAAATCCACGTGAACAAATCCATCTGAGATGTGAATATGAATGGTGCCGAGCGAAGGCTGAATGGAAGGAACATGTCAAGGAAGAAAAGGCCAAGCCAGCAGATGCCTTGCATAGCCCAGTCAGACTGGTGGACGGGGATCATGCGAAAGGCTTCAGCAACATCTGCCTTCCAAAATAGAGCTGTGGCGCCAAGTGCGAGGAGTAGCTGGAGGATAGACTGGATCGACTGGTACTGAATTGAAAACTCCTCTGGGTTGATGCCATCATTTACAGAGGCTCCCTCTGGGAAGGACAGGTGTTGAATGGTATGAAGTTTGGTAGAGTTCTTTTTTGGGACAACTCCTAGGGGAGCATTGCGAAAGGGACGAAACTCAGTTGGTAATGCAGAGGGAGATGAAAAGGGTCCTAAGTAGCAACCGGCTTGAAGTTCGGCAAGAATGTTGGCAGAAAGGATGTCGCGATGTTGGTAAGCTGATGCCAGATTGTCAGATAAGTAGTCGATACGAAGCTCAGGATGAGAGTGATT
The DNA here is from genome assembly GCA_003990745.1 of Jimgerdemannia flammicorona. Lineage (NCBI taxonomy): Eukaryota > Fungi > Mucoromycota > Endogonomycetes > Endogonales > Endogonaceae > Jimgerdemannia > Jimgerdemannia flammicorona. The sequence continues at coordinate 6,803 of RBNI01000611.1, read as the reverse complement.
GCCGTGAAGGTAACCCTGACGTAGGCCTGTTAAGTTGTACTGAACGAGAAGTTGGTCTGGATGGATGTGAAGTGCTCGTTGCCACTCCCCAAGGCGGTATGGACACGCTGGGGGGTCAGACGGGGGTGGGGTCACGAGATTAGCTGCGACGAATAGAGCACTCTGTACCTGGGTGAGAGCCGTAGCAGAACAAGCAGACATGGGGGCAGCCACAATTGCTGCGGCAGCCAGAGCCATTATAGTTGCGACAGATAGAACTGGATGCACCATCCGAGGAGAGAGTATCATCCGGTTTGATGGGGAATGTAGGTTGCATGAGAGGGGTTTGGGTGCAAGAGGTCGACGCGTGCCCCTGCACCCCGCACCAAAAGCATAAAAGGGGGCATGATGAGGTCATTCTTGAACTTCCTGTTGAGGAGGCCATTGTCTATATGGGCTGACATGTTGGTTGGTAGGCAAGTGGTGCTGATGCCGGCTGGCCGACGATGGTTTCAAACATGCACCGGACAGCATCTGGGTTGCCAATATCCAGCTCTGGAAAGGATGCTTTAAGTGTGCGAACTTGCCGGTCAAATCGCTGAAGGGCAGCCCAGTCATAACAGTCGTTGATGGCCTTGATGATAAAGATGATATGTGCGAGTAGCTGTGCAGCATGTGTAGTGTGGGGGGCAGCCTGAGTAGTGCCCAGAGACAGCAATGCACCCCGAATGTTGAAGATAGCTTCAAGCCAGAGTGGTAGGTTGAGATCGCAGTCTGGTGGATGTGAATCAGGTTTTCGCTGATTGCTCGGACGCGATAGCAAGGCGTTGCCTGTCCATTCAGCCAGTATTTGGTATTCCCCTGCCTCAAGTGAGGTCAATAGCTCCGATGGAACCCAATCGTGACGTAGAACAGCGTCAGAGACGAACAGGGGGTTAGATGACTCACCATTTAAAGGGTTTGAAAACCATGCTGGTAAGGGTGCCGATGGGGTTGGCTGCGGTAAAAGCGAGGGAACTGCCAGAGAGGTGAAGGCGGCTGGAAGAGGGAGTGCTGGCGGTAAGCTGGGTGGTAGGACTGGAGGGGGGTTGGTGTTGGCTAAAGGTCCATGGAGACGTGCCGCAAGTGCTGGAAGTAGCTGTTCGATCAATGCATCGACTTCATGACCATCAGGGAGCAGTGCTGGAGCCAGCGCCATAGGTTCGGTGACTGGGAAATCAGGGCCAGGTCGATGAGCATCGAGACGTGTAACCAGGGTGGCCTTTTGACCGTCTATGGAGAGGTCGTGTTCGTGGCAGAGTGTGATGAGCTGGTCCTTGCGCAACGTACATAGGCCAGTTAAGTTGGGAATTGATGGGGGCATGTGTGGGGCACCAGGTGCTGGAACTGGGTGACCAGACGGTAGGCCTTGAGACCGACGGATAGGTGGCATGATGTATCTGAGAGATAGTGCGTGAAATCAATTGATACGAATTACTAATGACAATTGCTAGAGTATGTTGAGGGAAATGTGTGGCCACTGCCTAACTCTTGGGCATGCAGTTGGAGCTCGGGCTAGCTAAGGTAGGGTGCAGAAAGCAATTGAAACTGACTAAGCTAAGATGGTGGATTGCATGATTACGTTGCATGAATGTTTAAGCACATGATAGGGTGCAGGAAGCGATTGAAACTGACTAATCTAAGATGGTAGTTGCATTGCGCGATGAATGTTAGATGCACAAGTGTTAAGCGCAATGGCCACTTTGCTGCATTTTGAACTACGTTCACAACTATATAATCTGCGTATAATATAATTATCACTTTTCAGGCTCAACAGGTCATCCTATGACGCCACAGATCCGACTTTTCCAGGTTACAGACCACCCTTTTATTAGTTATTAATTTCTGGTCCAACGTCATAGTTATGCATTGAAAGAGAGATACAAGATAATAAGTGGTTGATAAACGAAGGGGTCGACATTCCCTCCTTCGGCCACCGAGGGTTCTCTGCGCTTTATTTCTTTTTACTTTTCTTTTTCTTTGTTTAACGCTCCTTTTTATTTTTGTCCTTCTTCCAATTTATACCCGGCACTAAAATACTTTATATCTGCCTCAGAAATAACCGTAAAAGGTTTCCTTTTGCTTCTGCACCGTCCTTTCCTATCTCCAATCACATTCAAATAATATCCGCCATCCTGACTATTTGTTTGGGTGGTGTGACCTACGACGCGAACTCGGAGACCTTTCCCCCTTCCCCTGTATAAAAGTAAAAACCATTCTTTTTTGGGTACGTTCTGCTCCCCCTATTCTGTATTATATATCGTGTCTATAGTAGTCTTTTAAAGTTGCTTTTGATACTTTACTTCTTTTATAAGCCAATCAACAATGTTTATGGCTGTTTTTTAGAATTACATTGAATTACATTGTTGACAATTGTTGAAATGCCACATTTCTGTAATGTAAACATGGACTTATTACATTTCGGAAATCGATATCTGCATCGATGAATACTCGACGGATTATTTCACCATGTTTTTCAAAACCCCTTCGAACATCTCTTCCTTGGCAAACAAGAAATTCAACACCTGATTCGTATTCCCGAGTACAAACTTTAAGCTTTCGACCTCAGCGTCTGTCAAACTCCCCCAGTTCGGATTACAGTGCTTCTTCATGTAATACAGATACGCCTGGAGCACCTGCACCCCCTTGAAAAAAGCAAAAAATGAAGTACTGCGGTCACCATAATGAGTAGGCGTGTAGAGGTGGTCCGACGCGAGCTGGATGGCCACGGGGTCGACGAAGGCAGTATCTGAGTATATTTTGGTGGAGAGGGATGCCAAAATGTCACCCACGGTGCCGAGGATGGGGGTGTATTCACAAACGGGGTAGGCGTTGGGAAAGTATTCGCCGTAGACGACGGAGGCGGAAGCGCAGAGTGCGAGGATGGGGAGGGTGAATTTCATTGTGTGGATATGTTTGCGATATTTGCACCGAGGTTTTGTTGCGAATCTAAGCTTATGGTAGACTTCAAGAGGTGGATTATCTGCGCTTATTTATGAGTGAACAAACCTTATTCCGCTTGGAGATAAGGCTGGCGAGAGATTTGGTCGCGATCAATGCAAAGATCAAACATTCGTGCAGTGATACCACAAGATGTCCCTTTTGTTTTTGGGTCCCACTAAAACTCTGGCGGAACCTATGCTTATTCCAGAATGTTGCTTACATCATAGATACATACTCCACAAGTATGCATTACACTCTCGCAGCCTGCACATAAGTACATTTCCTACATGCACGCAACCGTCCGAGAAAGGGGTGTTCCTGGTTTTCCAAAAAAAAAAAAAAAAAAAAAAAAGGTGGGTTTCACCTGTCGTGTACCTTTAAGGCGACATGAGATGCATCCTGATATTGCAATGCGGCTCTGCCGATGATTCGAAATGCAGGTGGATGATGGGGAAGATGCTGGTGGGAAGGTCTGCTTCAGCGTGATTATTTATTTCCAATACTCAGCATTACCCTAATAAGTTTGTTTAGCTCGTCAGGTGATGTCTTTAGAATATAATATCACGCCTCCTCGCACGCCGAAAACTTATTCATGAAATAAAGAAAACTGAGACCTCGGTGACGTTTTGAGATGGGAGCTGGTTTTTGGGTTACATTCGGGTGGGTGAACGCATTTCGTCGATATATCTTGCTCTGAGATGTGTTCCACTAGCGATTACAGCATACCATTCGTTTTACTACCGCGTCGCTGTCTTTAGGAATGTCACAACAGGCCCCCACAATAGGCAGTGTGGGTTAACGTTACAGTTGTAGGCTACTCACAATGTAGCAAAACATTACAATAGGCTTTTAGTTTGGCATACAATCAGCATCGCGTTCTTGTACTACACGTAATAAATATTCTATCATGAAAGCAGTTCAGACCTAAAAGACTGTCCGACTTTTATACCTATCGCGTAAAAGGTGGGAGATAAGTCAACGTCCATGGTAAGCGACGCGCCATCCCTAACCTCAATTTCAATCCCCTCTTACCCCTCCAATACAAACTTCAGAAAAACTGTAACCCGCTTGCATATTTTTGCACGTTCAAGGGCTATCACCACCATTTCTCACTCCTCAGCTTTTGACATATGGGATTAACGTTAGTCGTCTTTGAATTTTGTGATTGAGTGTCATGCCGGATGTTAGTGTATTCAGTGAAGAAATTTCATGAATATTCAGGTTCGTATGTGGAGCCTCTCGGTTAATGCTAAAAGAAAAAACGATTTTGCGTAGTGCGACGGAGAAGTCATACGGAAAATTTAGAGCTACGCTGAAAACGACTATAGTCTCTAATCAAACGAGCAAGCAGCTATATATTATTCTAATTACATAATATCAATAACAAAGTGATATTCAAGGAAGACGGAAATACGCTCCCAGAAAACGTACTCCGTTCGTTAGCCACTTTGCAATGCCTAGTGCATCATCTAGAACCGAATAAAATGTCGTAGGATCGAGTGTATTGATATGTAGTCCAATTTCTGGAACACTGAACAGCTCTCGGGTTCGGGCGTGGTGTGGCCGAGCGCTAAAATAACACGTCAGCCTGAAGAGTGATACTTCCTTTTTTTTTTATGTGATTCCTTAAACTGTATATACTATAAAATAGAATTAAGGACAGAGAGTAAAAGGTCTTAAACATTTTTTCATAAACATTTTATTACTATTTCTCTGATTCTATATATAAAAGCTTGTATTTTATATTTTCAATATTCATATTATACTGAATAGTTTCTCTCTCTAATATATTTATATAGAATAATTAGAACTTATTACATAGATAATATCAATTCACATAAAGTTACAACTTTAAATCAAATAATAACCCGGGTGGATGCACTAATCGTCGCAAATCACAGAAAAACTGCAACACGGCTACCATTTCGGCTAAAGCGCGCACCATGGATCTGCTTGTAGTTGGCCCGGCCGCTCATTCCAATACTTCGCATTCCCCCTGAATAATAGCCACTGAGCGCATTACCCATTCCCGCGCATATGCCCGGAAGACTTCGATGCTTCCCCCGAAATCGTCCCGTAAAGCTTTGATAAGGTCGATTTGTTGGTTGATCTTCTGCTCTTTCTCGGTTGTCGCCTTCTGGAGATTAGCATCGAAATCCGCCAATAACTCATTCCACAAATTCCCGCTCCATAAACAATGAATGGGGCGATACGCTGGATTGTCGAGCATACGTTGCAGCCTTTTCAATGGAATGTTTATCACGTCTTGCCACTGCGTTGGGTTCCATTTGGCGACTTCGGTGGAAGGTAACGTCCGGATCATCCTGCTGCGATAGATAAGGAGGCGAACATGGCTCGCGCAATTATTGGTGTTGCGGACCTTGGAGATGTTGTGGTATAGCCACAGGAAATGCCCAGGTTTGTCTTCGAACCCTTGATGCCTCTCCTCTTTTATGGTAAACCTTCCGCCATTGCGGTTCTTCTGTTGGAATACGATCTTTTCGTAGTCAAGGTAGTCGAACCAGGCGGCGTCTGCGGCCTTCGACGTGAAATTACTTATCCAGCCCCGAGTGTTGAATCCATGATGGTGGAATATCCTAAAGTTGATGGGATCGTTGTAGCTGTCGACAGTACCCCCGGGATCTTGGCCGTAGCCGGTGTAGATGACCCCTTGAAAGGCGATACAGCAATCGAGCGTAGCGAGCAAGTAGTCATCTTCGCGGAAGCGGCCAAACAGGAACAGCCAGAGAAAACTTTCACGACCAATTTTCATCAGCAGTAAGTGGCTTAGGATAATTTCCGGTTCCGGTTCACTCTCGGCGGTTTGCAGACGTCCTTGCTCCGGACGGCGGGTGGGACCGTAGGAATCATCTAAGCAGTGAGAGCTCTTGTTTCTGTACTGCAGAAAGAGTTTCCTTGCAAGCTCTGTGTCGGTAACAGGTATTTCCGGTGGATACAGTTTGATTTCGGAAAGCTTGAGAATTTCGAGAATAATGTTCAGGCGACGCAGGAAAATGGCCAAATCGACTTCGTGGATGGTTTTGAAAAAATCGTGGATTGATTCGGCTTGCCCTTTAATGTCTTCGTGGCTTGCGAGGAATTGATACCATCCCTCCAACAAGCTGTCGTTTGCAAAACTGGAGTTGGACTTTGCGAGCTCGATGCCGACCGATGGAGGAAGTGAGGCCATGATCGGATGGGTATGATGAAGTTCTTTGGAAATGTTGGAATGGATGTTTCATTATTTTTCCATTTATAACCATATGCACTGCGGTCGTTTGCAATTAGGTATGTAACCACCCTTTAAGTTTTCTCTAGTCAGGATGTTACACAATGGTTATCGGGGTCGAATAATTTGTTGTGTCAGTCAGTGTGTGGTGACCCATTGGTTCAGGTGACATAAACAAATGGGAAACGCTGCGCAACACGACCAAAAAAAAAAAAAAAGCGCGTCCGATGAGGCTAATCCTAACGCAGACAGTAATAATCGCTTTCCCTTGGCGGCTTATTGTCGGTCAGCGACTATTTGGCCCAAGGAGAGATACCGCGGTTCAGTTATAGTGCACACACGGCCCTCACTCATCGCTTCCAATTTTTCTGGTATCTGCTCTGGGCGTATCTGCTCCCATTGTAAATGATAATTATCAGGGTGACTGGCAAATTATGCTCGGTCCCTAGATCATCGGCATCACGCCATGTCTTGGCATGCGTCACATTAGTTTTTCCTCCATTCCCCACCCCTACCTTCATTCCCCACCCCTACCTCTCGGGATCGAGATTGCCTCCCCACACTCTGCCCCCTGTCGTAACGACAAACTGTCATAATCATCCCCCCCCCCCGC
>RBNI01000610.1:0-28655 GCA_003990745.1 Jimgerdemannia flammicorona | reverse complement strand
CTGCAACTCGTAACCCCCATCTCATCCGCAACCCCCCCCCTCTCCATCCGCAACCTCCTCCACCAGAACCGACTCTCGCGCCCTCACTTCCGAACTCGCATGATTCCTCCTAACAGGCTACTCACCTCATATATAGACCTCCATTCTTAATGCGAACGCCGTGGAAAAGATCAAAAATTGTGGATGTCAACGAAGATTATGAGGTGGCACAGGTTCAATCTCGTGTAAAACAGTGTTGTGGATAGGGCCATGGCTGTAGGTGACGTGTTTCCGGATCGCATATATGGCGGGTGTATGACTGCATGTTGGTAATGGGCGTCGGTAAAGACTATGGGAGCGATGAGAGGTCGAGTTCTGTGAATGGAACAGTATGATGAACGACGGTAGAAAATGGACGATGATGTATGACGAACGACGGTAGAAAATGGACGATGATGTATGACGAACGACGGTGGAAAACGAACGATGAACGACAGACAACAGTTCTCCAATAAAACTGCGACAGGATGAGCTTCAGTCTTCTTGTACTGGGTTTCATTTCTTCGATTTGGTGGTTCTGAGTCCCTTCGTTCACTTCTTTTGTTAACTTATCCTTAATAGTCTAAATCAATGATACCAGTATCAATATCTAAGTAATATTTGACACTAAGATCTGATCATAGTACAATTCTGGCATAATGTCTTTCAGGACATTAGACTGCAATTCCAATAGGTATCAGAGTTTGGTCTTTGGCTGGAATAATGACTTGCTTGACAGAGTGTAGGTCAAGATCAATGGCTCTCTCTAATTGATATTGAGAGATCTAAGCCTTCAGATGAAGCTTCTTGATTTTGAGTTTAGATTAACTGATAGTGAGATTGATAGGTATATCTTTGGACAATATGGTAACTGGTCTTGAGGGTTTGCTAGTCTTTTTAGAACATTTGGTTATAATGTGTCCTATTTGGTGATAGAAAAAATAAGTGCCAGATTTCTTCAGATAGTCTTTTTCTTCTGAGGTAAGCTTGGTATTCTTTTTATTCATAGTGTTTAGATCCATTGGTACTAGGCCAACTATTCTTAGTTGATTCTTATGACAGTTCTAAAAATAGTTTTTCTTGTAGTATTCTGGTTCAAAGTAGTTATTAAAGATAATAATATTAAATCTATTAATAATTCTTATGGTTTCATTGAGAGTCTATAGGTCTTCTAGCTCAACCTTAATTTATATATTTCCTTTCAGACCTTGGATGTAGCAGTTTATCTTTTTCTTCAGATATCACTAATAATTTAAGTAAAATTGATAGAAATTATATATTATAACTTTATATAAACTTAAGTTATTTGATATTTGCTAGCTTGTCTCTAGCTAGCTTGGTAGTATTAGCAGGCTTGAACTGCTGGTGAAGAGTCTTCTTAAAAGCTCTTTAATCTTTAATTCTTACGTTTGAATAGATAGAGATAGTCATAATATATTTATACTATTAAATTATAGTATTTTCTTAAAGAAATATAATAGCAAATTAGATTTGTATATCTTTTTTTATTTTTGTAAGTTTGAAATATTAGTCCAATTAGAAGGTTCATATATCTATTATTAGTTCTCCTTAGTGACCATCAAAGATATCTGATTTAAGCAGCTTAAAACTGACTAGTATAATAGTAAAATGTGATGCAGCTATAGTTTTTATTTTTTACTATTCTAGTTATACTTGAAGTAGTTAGATTTGATAGGTCATAGAGATAATCATATCCTCCAAGCTAACTTATAGTTCTATATTATCTACTTTTTCTATTGCAGGGGGGTCTAGATAGTAGACTGGTTCTCTATAATTCATTTTAGACTTATATGACTAGTTGTGACTGGTTTCTAAATTTGTGTAAGATTTCTTAATAAGACAAGATATAATGACACTATTGTTACTAAGTATAATAGTTCTAGTTTCTTTATGAGGAAGTAGTTAAGTCTTGTAATTCTAGTAGACCTAAAGTAGCTTGAAGAGATACTTGTAAATTCAAGTGTTCTTGAAGAAATTCTGAGAGAAAATATTCTGAGCTTTATTCAAGTAGAAAATAAGGATATTTATACAAGATCTAAAAGAAAGATCCAGAAGAATCTTGGAAAAGAAGAGACAAGCTAAGAAATAGATTCTCAATAAAGATAACTAATAGAATTCTACAATATTTCAAAAGGTTCTATAACTAGCTAAGATGAGATACTTAGTACTAAGAAAAGATAAGAATGTTCTAATAATATCTTAGTATCAAAAGAAGATTTCTGGACATTTGGAAAATACTGGAATATAGTAAAATAGTTAAGAAAAAACAAGAAAATACTAGAGAAAAGATGCAAAAAAGTACTAAGACTAAAATATAATTGTAAAATTATTACAATACTTCTTCAAGATCTTGAATAGTCCAATATAGTAGGGTCTGAGTTTCTTCTTTAGTCTTGTGTTATTTAGGGTCAGATATTGTATACTATGTAATATATATTTATCTTTTTTATATATGACTTCTCTTCTATTTTTATTAGTATATACTACTTATATTCTTTGTACTTCTATGAGAGTATTACATACTTGCTGGATAGTTCTTGTATAATATCAGCAACTTCTTATATTACTGATACTATCGCTTATATGATAATTATAGAGGTTTGGAGATATTATTCATAGTTTAAATAGAATGGGGTCATTTTTATACTTATACTTATACTATTATTATATGTAAATTCAATTAGAGTTAGTTTTTTGTCTCAATCATTCTGCTTATAGTAATAGTACATAGTAAGAATCTGCTTTAAAGTTCAATTGATTCATTCTATTTGACCATCTATCTATAGATAATAGAGAGTAGATATCTTAAGTTGTACTCCTAGTCTTTTGAAGAGTACTTACCAGAAGTTACTTATAAATTTTACATCTCTATCAGAGATAATTATTAATAGTAATTCATAAAGGTAGAATATATTATCAACAAATAATTATACTATTTCTGAAGCTATTGCAGTAGTAGTTATTATAACAAAATAAGTTTATTTATTAAAATAATTGATAAAGATAATAATTGTATCTCTTTTTTTCTTTATTTTTAGTAGTTAGATAATAAAGTCTATTCTAATATAGTCTCAATTTTAGGTAAGAATTAGTAGTAGCTATAGTATTTCAACTTGAACTTAGTTGTTAGACTTGTATCTTTGGTAAATATTACAAAATATAATATAGTTCTTGATATCAGTTATTATTTTAGACTAGTAGAAATCTCAGATAATATATTAGTATATCTTGTCAAATTCTATATAATATCATATAGTAGTTGCTGAGTCCTTCAAATACATCAGATTCTCTTTAAGGTATATCTCTTAGACTAACTCAAGTTTGTTATAAGCAAGTTCTTATTAGAGTACCTTCTCAAGGTCTTATAGTCCTCAAACTTCTTATCTTTAAACTGTCTTATTATCTCTTAGATTGCTTGCAAGGGATTGTATATAAGTGAACCAGAACTGACTTTATTTTAGAGGAAATAAGAGAGGTATTTATATAAAATATAATTCAATAATTGCTAAGATATAAAGCTAAATATAAATTTCAATAACTAAAATAAAATACCAGGACAGAGAAAACTGCTAAGTTCCAGTATTGGTACTGATGATTGTATAGGTTCAGGATGCTGATATAATTTTGGTAATATAGGAAAATGGTACTGGAATAATTCAGTATCACATCAGAATGCTGGTGGTGGAATAGCTGTTATACAGGAAAAGAGTGCTGGTATAATTCAGTATAACTAAGGGACTTAGAGCAGAATGTTCAAGACTATAGGGGCTTTATCCTCATCAGAGGTCAGGATGTCTTCGAAGAAGATGAGGTCCATGAATGTTTTGTCCATCTCATTGTCATTGTCATTACATAGGTCACACATTTTGTGTATGTCATACAGAATGATGTCATCGCCAATGACATCATTATGTTCAGTGGCAAAATCAGGAACAAGGAGATCTGGAGCTCTCCAGTCTATGAGGTTCTTTTCCACAAAATAAGAGACAAATGTGGGGTCTTGGAGAAGTCTAACCTGAATGCTTGGGCCTTGGAATACTAAGATCAATCCTTGCAGGAATTGGTCTGAGTTGTCCTGGAGGATGAGATGCCAGAAGTCTTCTACTTCATCACTATTAAGGGTGATAGTGGACTGGGCTTCTGTAGCCACTCTGGCTTCTAGTGCATTGATACAGTAGGCTGATAGATCTCTGAAATCTGAGACTCTAATATACTCTAAGTTGGAGATTGACCATGGTGCATGCCTGAAGATCTGGTGAATCTTTTTAGCTATCCTTATCTCATATATATCTATGGGAGTGATATCTTGTAACTCTTGAGGGCTGGCCTGTGGGAACTCCTGGTAGAGGAGGTTTCCTATTTTATACTCCTACTATATTTGGAGGCATTTGGTAGCAATAGTGATCCTTGTTTCCATTTTATAGCAGTAGAGGATATAATGATAAGGGTCACTAGTACCCAGATTGATACTAGGAGTCCTTCTTGAGCAGGTCCTTATGGCTCTTCTGATGTCTTAGAACATCCTTTCTTTGACTGAGGTACTTTGGTAATTCCTTGACCTTGAGGTTTGGCAGACAGCAGACATTTTGTTTGTGGTAAGTCTTTGAGCTATTTTGGAATTGGTGGGTCTTGTTGAGTTGCTACTACTGTGGTTCCTTGATCCTTCTTTTATATTTCTCAAGATATCCATACTGTGGTCACAATGACTCACAGTTGGTCATCATTGCTTATCTCATATGCCATATGATCTTCTTGTGCTCTGATCTGATGACTTGTAAGGAAAGGCTGTCTCTTGTGCTAATGTCATCATTCTGGGATCACTGTTATATCTTTCTTCTGAATAAGGATCTTCTTGAGTATCCTTATTCATTGATCTAGTCCTGAAAAAATTTGCTGATCTCATAACCTCTGGTAAGAGGTCGAAAAGTAGTATTTATGGGCTGGTGTCTTCTCTATGTATTTCGATATAATGGTGAAGAGTTGCTCTCTTTATATAGAGCAAGGGCCTGATTCTGATCTTGACCAATCAGTTGATGGTTTGAACTTCTCTAGCTTCAAAAGTCTCACAGATGAGTAGTTGCTGGTGCTGTATCCCTTAGAGAATAGTCCAGACAGATAGCCTGCTGGTTATGGGACATGCTGTTATGATTTGCAGACTAGAACCTCATGGACAGTCATCACATTTTGCTTCTCTTGTATAGGTTCATGGTACTTCTTGAGTCTGTTCCTATGTATCATAGTAGGTAGTATGGTCTCTGAGATTTTTCTAAGCCAAAAGGTAGTTTTTTTGATATCTTGCACATAGAAGGGTCCTTCCCATTTGGGTTCTAGTTTTTACAATCATGAGGCTTCTACCATATTTTGATACAGTAAGACCTTTTCTCCAATTTGGATGGGTTCTAGGGTCTTGTGATTCTTTTTCACATTCTTCCTTGTCAGCACTTGTGACTTGATGATGTAATCTTCAGCCTTCTTTCTGATTTGGTGTAGCCTCTGGATTTCTGCATCAACCCATCTCCAAGTTAGGTCTAGATTTGTGGCTGAGGTTCTATCAGAATCTTTTTCTCTGAAGAGCAATTCTCTTGAGGTAAAGTGTGTACTCTGTGACTATATGTATATCTAGTAGGACAGAGAGGGCAGTTGGGAGGTAGTTATTCCAATTCTTATATATTTCTGAGATCTTCACTAGGATGTTCTTAAGAGTCTTATTGGTTCTCTCTGTCTGTCCATTTCCTTGAGGGTAGTATATGGTGGTCTTGATGTGCTGAATCTTGTATTTCTGATACATTATCTCATGGAATCTATTGACAAATTCTATGCTATGGTCTGTAGTGATTTGCTTTGGTGTCTTGTAGCGGCAGATGATTTCTCAGTATAGGAAGTCAGCTATAGAGAGGGCATTGACTTCTTGTAATGCTCCTGCTTCTATCCATTTAGTAAAGAGGTCTACAATAACTATAATATAGTAGTTTCCTGATAGTGTTACTGATAGTGGCCTAATGATATTCATTGCAATGTGGTGGAAGGGAATAGGCTCAATTCTTGATGACCCAGGTGTCTGGTCTTACTGATCTTATTTCTGTTTTTGGTACTTATCATACTCTTTGACAAATTGGTATAGGTCTTCTTCCATTTTGGGCCACCATATGATTCTTCTTGCCTTGTCATATGTATTGGTTCCTCCTAGGTGTCCTTACTTGTATACTTATTTCATTACTTGATACTTCTTGTGTTTGGGTATTACTAGCTTTCCTTCTTTTCTAAGTATAGTGTTGTCTAGTTCAAACTGTTTCTAAGTCTGGTTGATGATGGTGATTGTCCAGGGTTTGAGGTGATTGGACATCTTCTACTGCCCAAGGTAGCTGATTAATCCATAGTATAACTCCTTATTCATGTTGAATAGTCTTGATGGGGGTGTTTTGGAATATCCTTGAGAGTGCATCAGTATTGATGTTAGTTCTTTCTGAGTGGTGCTTGATAGTACAGTCATACTCTTATAGCCTATAGATCCATCTGGCATATATTTCTTTGAGGTTCAGAGTGTGGAACAGCCAGGCAAGAGCAGAATAGTCTGTTTGAATAGTGAAGTATTTTTCAGCTAGATAGTAGTAGAACTTGTCTACTGCCCAAACTACTACTAAGTATTCAAGCTTGCATGACTCGTAGTTCTGTTCTACTCCATGGGTACCTTGGCTTACATAGGAGATGATATATTCATATCCATCTTTTTTCTGAGCTAGGACTGCTCCAAGTCCTATAGTACTTGCATCTGTCTGCAGGATGAACTCCAGGTTCCAATCTGGTCTTCTGAGGATAGGTGCCTGGGTCAACCTTGTCTTGAGTTCATTGAAGGTTTCTTGGCATTCTTTGGTCCATTCAAATTTGATCTTCTTCTTGAGTAGCTCATAGATAGGTGCTGTAATGTTGGAGTATCCTTTGATAAATCTTCTGTAGTAGCTGGCCAGTCCAAGGAAGACATGGACTTCTGTAGTTGTTCTGGGTCTTGGATAGACTGCAATAGCCTTGATCTTTATGGGGTCTGTGTGGATTCTAGTCTAGTTGATGAGGTGTCCTAGGTAGGCAATTTCCTGAGCTACAAACTTGCATTTCTTAGGCTTGATGTAGAGGCCATACTCCTTGAGCTTCTTGAGGGCTAGCTGTATATGGTTGACATGTTCCCATACAGTATTGCTGAAGATGATTACATCATTAACATAGACAAAGAGCCATTTTCCAATCTTGTTGCTGAAGACTCTGTTCATCATTTGCTGAAAACTTGCTGGGACATTGCACATTCTAAATGGCATTTGCAGGTAGATATAGGTGGCATCAGGTATGATGAAGGCTGATTTCTCACTGACATCTTGAGTAAGACCAATCTGATGGAAGCCTGAGAATAGATCCAAGGTAGTGTAGTATTTGGCTTTAATTTTAAGGGTGGTAAGGATTTCTTGAATATTTGGCAAGAGCTGCCTATCCTTCTTAGTGATTGCATTGAGCTTCCTGTAGTCAATGCAGAGTCTTGGTGCAAACTCTCCAGGCTTGCTTCCTTTCTTTGGGGCAAGGACAATGGGTGAAGCCCAGGGACTGATAGCTTGCTTGATGATTCCAGCTTCTTCCATTTTCTTGAGTTCTGCTCACAGTCATTCTCTGTAGGCAGGTGGTATGGATCTGGCTTTCTGATAGATGAGCTTGGTATCATCAGTGTCAACTTTGTGATAGTACTTGGGTTCTTAATTGTGGATATCTCTGAAGTCTGTAGCAAGTACTTCTTCATTCTGGTGTAGGATCTTGAGAAGTTGTTCTTCCAGGGGAAAGTTTTCTCCAATAGTATATATGTACTTGTTCTGGTCCTTGTCTTTCTTGTGCTCAAGTTCAGTAATCTTGGTGGCAATATAGGCTTCTCTTCCAGTAGATCCAAAGCCTTGTTCTTCTCTCTTGGTCTTGATGAGTTTGATGGCTTCTATGATCTTGGGCTTCTTGATTTCATAGATCAGCATCTGGCCAATCCTGTCATACTTCTTGACTTTGAATGGGGTGGTGGGGTTGTGATTCCTGACTATGAGGAAGATCTTGCCAGTGTAATCAGGGTCAATTACTCCTCCTTTAACTGAGATTTTGCTTTTGGCCAGACTACTCCTGGTCTTGATAATTCTGGCATAGTTCTCTGGCAGCTTGACTCCAATTCTGGTGCCAAGTAGGGTGGTGGTCTGTGGTTCAAGGGTAGCATCTTGAATGCTGGCAAGATCCATTCTTATGGCTCCTTCAGTCTTGTATTCTGAGATCTTGGCTTTGGGGTAAAACTTCTTGATCTTGAGGGTGATGTCTGATTCTTGTTCCTCCTCATCATCATTATCAGCTTGAAGCTTGGGAGGCTGGTCATCTTCTTCAGCTTTCCTTTTTGCTTCAGTGGCTTCTTACTTATGCTTCTGTTGGTAGATTTTCCTGACTTCACTGATACAGGACCAGTAGTCATTCAGGTGTTCAGAGTAGTATATCCTAGTACCATGGGGTATCTTCCTTGAGGGGTATAGCTATCAATGATCTTATTGTACCACTGCTCATCTATAAGCTTGGGTGTCTTGTTCTTATTCTTGTTCACTAAGTGTATGAAGACTTCTGTGTCTTCTTCATCTTCTTCCTCTATATCTGATAGAACTCCTTTGTGGACATTGATAGAGACTCATACCTTTCTTCCTCTATAGTTGATCTGCATCTTCTGGGTATTGAGATCAATGATGGCCTTGGTCTTGTGAAGCCATTGGTTGCTAATGAGGATATTATAGTTGGTGGCACTTGTAACAATCACATCTACTGGGATAGTAGCTCCTCCTATCTTGATAGGGGTTTCTCAGATTTTGCTAAGGAGGATAGCTTGTGTACCATCTGCTATGATATAGACCATCTTGGTGGACTCTTCAATGTCCCAACCTAGGCAGTCAATTGCCTTCTTGCTCATAAGGCATCCTCCAGCACCGGTATCCAATGATGGCATCAAAGATACAATCTTCAATCTGATATAGAGTATAGGCTGATGTCTTGCGCTGGTCTTCAGATTCTTCACCTGAGTTTTCAGATTCTTCCTATGCATTGTGAGCTTCTACAATCTGTACTCTTGATTCTTGGCAGTAGTTACAAGTCCTACTCTCAACTGCTGTCTAAAGGTAGGGACTTTGGCTAGTTGTCCAAAAGTAGCATTGACCTTCTGTTCCTTGAGGTCCTTGTAGATATCATACTGGTGGATCTTGCTCTTATGCAGCTTCTGTTCCTTCTTGCTTTCACTTTCTCCTGAGACTGGAGTAGTGCCTTCAATGATTTGGTGGGCAGCTTCATCTAACTCCATGTCTTGATCAATCTCCTTGGATTGAATCTTGCTTTGAATAGTAACAGTTGGGATCTTCTTTGGTCTTCCAATTGGCTTGCTGTTGCTCTTCTTATTATAGGGCTTGGACTGGGTTCTGGTACCTTCAGTAGTAGGGTAGAATTCAAGCTCCTTATAGTATTCTTCATCATCAGTGTCACCAATCTCCTCGATGACTACTACATTAGTTTGTTCTCTAGTTCTGCTAGCATTGCTTGGTTGGACTTTGCATCTTGTTTCAGTCATACAATTTTTTGTATAGTAGTCTTCTTCTTTACATCTAAAGCATGTAATATTGTATTCTTCTATAGCAGCTGCAAATCTCTGTACTGGTCTCCTGTTGGTGCTTCAGAATTCTCTAACAACATCACTAAGGTACACAGTTATCTTAGCAAACTACTTGGCAAGTTCTTCCACTGGATCAGCTTTGGTTGCCTTGAGGGTAGGTGGGGATAGTTGTCTATTTATAACTGTAGCAGATATGATACTGGTTGGCTTTGATGACTCTATCTTAATGCTAGTTATTTTCTCCATTGAGTATTTGGTGGGGTGTCTGGCAGTCTAATATCTCTGTGCAAAGACCACTTTCTAATCAAGGGTCAGTGCAGCTGGGGTAGATCAGATTGCTAGAGCAATTTCAGGGTAAACTCTTTTGAGAAAGGTTGAATCCACTATTTGTTTCTTGAGGGCATCATCATAGCCAGCCAAGACAATCTGGTGGCAGATTTGGGTATAGAATGAGTTAGAATCTTCACTGAGTCTCTGGCAGATAGTATTGAGTTGATCCTTAAGAGCTTGCTTGATCTCTTTGGTATAGTATGTTGTTCTGAGAAAGGTATTCATATTAGCAAGTTTGGCTGCACCATTATTAGCAATAGTGGCTACATTAAACTTATCTCTGGCAGGTCCTCTGAGGCTGACTGGTAGAAGGGCCAATTGTGCATCCACACCAAGGGCTCGTATGGTAGTGAATTGTTCAAAGTCTTCAATAAAGATCAGGATTGACTCTTCAGTAGTATATCCATAGAATATGGAGGGACACATTTCCATCCATCTTTCTTCAGTACCATTCAGGTTATACAACCTTTAGAAAGCACTTACAACATTGTTTTTGGAGAAAAGAGACTAACAATATGGCAATCGACAGGTAATCTGAGGTGCATACTGGGCAGGGTGGCCCAAGTCCTTTTGACTGGCAGTAGGTGGGGAGGGGCCCAGGCCTGGGGGGAGGCATGAGGGGGCTGCTGGCGGGTGGATGTAGAAGGGGTGGAGGTAGCGGTGGAGGCCAAGGATCTGGGAGAGCGAGCTTTGTGGAGATGGTGAAGGGGAGACAGCAGGTGTCAGGGCTGGAGGGCTGGCTGAGGAGGGGCAAGGAGACTGAGAAGGTGACAGTGCATGGGCGAGCAGCCCTTGGAAGGGGGGGCAGTGGAGCTGGGGGAGTAGCGACTAGGGGGAGTATGACTGCTGATGGTGATGGGACTGCCAATCTGGAAAAAAATCCAGATATGACAGCTAATGGCAAGGCTGAGCAGCTGAGGCTTAGAAGACAAGGGGATTTGGCGGATGGCATAATGGGCCTGGCAGTGACCCCATTGCTCAAAAAATCGATCTTGGCATTTGTAGTTACACTGTGCTTCTGGGGCTTAGCAGTGACAGCGAAAATGGTGCTGGGGCTCATTGCTAAGCAGGTGGCAGGAGCCATGTCAGTGAAGTTTTTGAAGGGACTGGAGGGAGTGGAGGTGAGTTTTAAGGAGGCAGTGCCACTGGAGGAGGTGCTGAAGATTGGATTGGTGGTTGGGGAGGTGTGTGTTCCGATGGCACATTGTCTGAAGTGGGATCTCAGGATAGTCCAACTGCTGGTAAAAGGAGTGTCTATGGTGATGGCAGTGGAGACAAGAAGGAGAGTTGAGGAAGTCATGGCAGAATATGGAGAGGTGGTGGATATCAGATTCAGAGTCTGGGAAGGGACCTCACTCAGGACTGGTGACATGGATGTGAGGATTTGGCTGGCTGAGAAGGAAGCTACTGAGAAGGTGAGGGACTGGCCTTCGGTAATGGTCTGGGGAGCGATCTTATACAAGGTGATAAGGGTGAAGGGAAGTGAGGAGGAGGAGGAGGATTTATTGAAAGCGCTAGAAGAGTTGGGTAGTGCTGTAGAGTGGCAAGCAAAGGCTTGGAAGGCTTTTGTGGAGTCAATACACTTGGAGGTGGTGGATGGAAAGCGGATTCGAGTGGACAAGGAGCAGTGGGAAAGGGCTCAGGGGCATAAGAGATAGAAAGAGCTGCTGGCCAAGCTGGATAACAGACCACTGGAGGATGCAAGCAAGAAGAAGGGCACAGGGGGAGCCAAAGTGAGTGTCTGGGCTGATGAGGGGGAGGGGAAGGCCAGGAAGGAGGCTGGAGAGGATAAGGAGAAGCCTAGTAATGACCCATATACTGATGGTATACTGGAGGTTTGGGAGAAGGACTGGGAGGGCTCCCCTACCCCTACCCCTCTTATCAGGTGAGGCCTGGCTTCTCGAAACAAGGTGGTAGAGGATGTGCCAATGTGGGAGGCCCAGAGGGTGCAATTTGGAGTTCCAGAGGTGGTGTATGGGGGACAGGCAGTGGCAGCTGGAGAGGAGGAACTGGTGGATGTCCCAGAGGTATGGGATGAGTCTGCAAGTGCTAGAGCTGACACCACAATGTTGGATGGAGGGAGGCCGGTGACTCTAGGTGGGAAGGAGGTGAGGAACTTACTTTGGATGTGCCAGATGATGAATAACCTGGTGGTAGAAGAGTTGGGGGAGGTGGACTTGTGAGTGATAAGTGATGAGCATTGGGCGAGGATACTGCAGGGGGATGAAGTAATGAAGGCATTGAAGGCAGAAATTCTTGCAGTATACCTGGAGGAGGAAGGATATGAGGTGGATAAGGAGAGAGAGGCAGAGATGGTGGTCATTGCTGGGGAGAGGGCTGAATACTGCTAGAACAAGTGTCATGGATTGCAGCTCTAGCAGGAGGCTTGCCTAGAATACCAAGAGGAGTTCAAGGAGAAGGCAGATGGGGAGATGAATAAACTGCTGGCTGGATTGGAGGCTCAGAGGATGGAAGAGGAGGAGGTGGCTGCAGAATATAATCTGGACATGGTGTAGGAGGAGATGAGCATGGAGTAGTAGAGATTGATTGATAACATAACATATTTCATTATAAACAGTACAACCAACATTTTTTCTTTAAATGTGAATGGGTTATGGGGCGCTGCTCAACATAGGAACATTTTTACTTAGATGAAGAGATTGGAGGCTGATCTTTTCCTTTTGCAGGATGTCAGGTGTGAGGATGATTCTGATAAGATGGAATGGACAAAGGAATGGGGAGGTGTGGCGATTTGGAAGGGCAAGGTCAGGATTTTGGTTCAGAAAGGCAGAGGGGAGATACAGGATATGAGGAGCTGGAGGGAGAGACTGGTCTGGGGTGAGTGGATTTGTACAGGCTGGGAGCTGGTTACAGTTGGCTCCTGTTACTGTCCTGCTGTCTGGGGTGAGTATGTAGATTGGGTGAAAGGTCTACAAGAGAGTGGGATCCTTGCAGAGGCTGGGGTGGATATACTTGGGAGAGATTTCAATATGGTTCAGGACATACTGATGGATAGAACAGATGGTGGATGAGGTACTGAGAGCAGGAGTGGAGTACTAGTGGTATGGGAGGAAGTAGAAAGACTAAGTGTGCTGGTAGATGCTGGTAGGGAGTACTGGGGGGATAAGAGAGTTTATACACATTGGGCAGGGGGTCTGGGGATAAGAATCGACTAGATTCTGATGACCAGTTGCTGGGGCCTAGATGTGTGGAAGTCACTAGAGGTAGAATGGTGTCTATGGTCGGATCACTGGGGGCTTTTGGAATAGGGGTGTTTTGGGGGAAGTGGGGATGGGCCTGGACATTGGCACCTTAATTCCTCTTTACTAGATGACAAGACCCAGTGGGATGAGTGGGCTAAAGACATTCAGCTGAGGGTGGAGAACTGATGGTGGGAAGGTGCCTCAGTTGGGGTTCAGTGGATGAGGATAAAGGAGATGGCCAAGATTTACTAGAGTGAGGCTGGCAAGGAGGCAGGGAAGCAGAGAAGATGAAGAGTGCATTGGGCTTCTAATAGATTGACTAGACTCCTGGAGGAGTGGGCAAGGCTAACGATGTTGGAGGGAGAAGAAGATTGGAGATTAATGAGGACAAAGATAGAGGTTGGGGAACTACAACAGGTGCTGTAGGAAGAGGAAGAGGTAAGGGTACAGAGCTTGGTGGCATGGCTTCATTGGTAGGATCTAGAGGAAGGGGAGAGGCCTTCTAAGTTTCTTACAAGGGCCCTTAGAGCAAGAAGGATACAGCAATGATGAGAAGGGGTGCTTGACTCAGATGGTGTACTAGTACATGGTGTACAGGACATTCTTGGATCGCTGAAGGAGTGATAGAGTAGATTGTGGAGTGAGGAGGAGGGTGGGGTAGATGCTGCTGCCATTGACTGAATATTGGAGGATTAGTACCCACCACAAGTTGAGGGGCTAGGCGACCTGGTGATGCCTGTACAGGAGGATGAGATCCATCAGGTTCTTGCTGCAATGACACCAGGTATGGCACCTGGGGAGGATGGTCTGCCCTGGGACTTCTGGAAGCAAATGGTTGGAGTCCTAGGGGTAATGGGAGAGATAACAGCATTGTGCGACTTTATCTTACAGACAGGGAGGTGGGTGGGGGAGCAGGATCTTGGGCTGGTGATGCTGCTTTATAAGAACAAAGGAAGGCGAGAGGATTGGAAGAACTGGTGACCAATATTGTTGCTAGATATGGACAGAAAGTTGGTGACTAAGGTGGTGGTTGCAAGACTACAGAAGGTGGCCCAGCAAGTCATGAGTGTTGAACAGAGGGGATTTGTGAGTGGTTAGTTTATCAGGGATGGCACAACCTGGGTACATGGAGTTATTGAAGGGGCAAGGGCCTGTGGACTGGATGGGCATCTAGTTTTCTTGGACCAGGAGAAGGCTTATGACTAGGTGTGATGAGTCTGGCTGGCAAAAGTATTGGATAGAATGGGGGTTCCATGCCAATTCTGGTCAGCAATGATCAGTCTACTAGAAGAGAGTAGGGCTGCACTCATGTGTAATAGACATAGAGGGGTAGCATTCCCCTTGGGTAGGGGGGTGCCCCAGGGGGACCCACTGTCCCCCATTTTGTATACTCTTTCTCTAGAACCCCTTATGGATAGAATTAGGCAGAGAATAGTGGGGCTCTCTGTCTTTGACATTGGGTGGAAAGTTGGGGCCTTTGCAGATGACATGGTAGTTGGTTTGGGATTGATCGCTGATGTTGAGGAGCTCAAGAAGACAGTGGAGTAGTATGAGGAGAACTCTGGGGCTAAGCTGAATTGGCATAAGTATGAAATGATGATGCTAGGCAATGGCCTGGTGGGAGGGGAGGTTATAGGAACAATCATCCCCACTGGTGAGGCAGTGTGGTACTTGGGCATCTATTTGTCAGTCTATGGGTCAGTTCTGCCCAGGCTTTGGTGGGAGCAGAGGATTGGAATCTGGGAGGAGGCCCTGCAGGGTTGGGGGGGAAGACACTTTTCTCTGGCAGGGTGGGTCTTGATTTTGAATGTCTACTGGCTGCTGAAGTTGTGGTATCTGGCTTATCATCTGGACTTCCCAGCCTGGGTAGTGAAGAGATTGATGAAGTTGGTGAAGGGATGGATTTGGGTTGGCAGGCAGAGTCAGATTAGTTGGGAGACCTTGTCCTTATCAGTGGTGAGAGGTGGTCTTGGGCTGGTTGACTTTCCAAAATGGTTACACTGCTTGAGAGCATGGTGGCTAAAGAGGGCAGTGGAGTTGAGAGGAGGTGGTTGGGTTCCCCTGCTGCAGAAGATCTGGGAGAGGTGGTCATTGCCAAGAGGCTCAACTGGCGATCTCCTTTCATTGGTTGGACTTTGAAACACTAAACAACTGTGATATAAGGGATTTTGGTAGAGGATAGTAGAGAGGGTGCACCGCATTGGAATTCATTGGCAGAGGAATGAAGGGGAGGTGGCTTGGGACCCAGCAATGTAGAGATGGGATTGTATACTGCTGGGTAGTACTTCTCTAATTGAGTTCGACATTGGTGATGGAATAGAATGCCAAAGGAGACTGGGCCAGGATCTGTGGCCTAGTGGTTGGCAAAGAGTTGGAATTGGCAAAGAGTGGAACTGGCATGGTGTTTGGACCTGGAGTACCGCAGTGAGAAAGTAGATGCTGCCAAAGTACTGGGTGGTCTGGTGGCATATGCTGCAGAGGAATGTAATGCTCAACTTTCACTTGGGGCATCTTATCATAGGGGGTTGCTTTGACTATGAGGAGTGCCATAATGTAGGGCAGGAAGGGGGTTATGTACAGATGCCAGAACATTGGCTAGGAGAGTGTAAGGTGTTGGGGGACTTTTGGTGGGCAATTGGAGATTGCTTAGGGGTAAGGCATAGGGGAGATGAAGTACGGGGGAGGTGGGAGGACTTGAGAGATCAATTGGTAGGGGAGATAGGAAAGGAGTAGCTTACCTTGGGCTGGGCTTTGGCTATTTGGATGGAGCTGGCCAGTCACTGGCTATTTGTTTTTGAGGATGAGAGGAGACAGAGTTTGGAAGACCAGTTGTTGTGGTGGCATAGGCTTATAGAAGACACCTTAACAGGCTGGTGGCTTGGTTGGGGGATGCAGGGTGGTCAGAGGCGCCACTTGGTGGAGAAAATTTGTGGACAGAGTGGGGGGAGAGTTGGAGTAGTTGGTGAGAGGGTGATCTTTATTCGTGAGGAGGTGGGGAGGGGCTCCCCTATGGGGATTGGGTAGTGGGTGGTGATGATGTATACTTATTCATAGACTGATAATAAAGGTGGAGTCCAAGTGACTATAAAAAAAAAAAAAAAAAAAAAAAGACACATTTCCATCTTATCTTGAATTCTTGCAGGGGTGACTCTTGTAGTCAGATAATTGTTGTGGTGGTTGTTCATTTTTCAGCTTGAAAGTGAGAGATTCATCTTGAATTACTAGCCAATAGGTACCAAGTTGTCACATAGTGGTTGCTGAGTCCTTCAAAAACATCAGATTCTCTTCAAGATATATCTCTTAGACTAACTCAAGTTTGTTATAAGCAAGTTCTTATTGGAGTACCTTCCCAAGGTCTTATAGTCCTTAAACTTCTTATCTTTAAACTATCTTGTTATCTCTTAGATTGCTTACAAGAGATTGTATATAAGTGAACTAGAACTGACTTTATTTCAGAGAAAATAAGAGGGGTATTTATACAAAATATAATTCAATAGTTGCTAAGATATAAAGCTAAATATAAATTCCAATAACTAAAATAAAATGCCAGGACAGGAAAAACTGCTAAGTTCCAGTGTCAGCACTAATGGTTATATAGATTCAGAATACTGGTATAATTTCAGTGATACAGAAAAATAGTGTTGGAATAATTCAGTATCACATCAGAATGCTGGTGGTGGAACAGCTGTTATACAGGAAAAGAGTACTGGTATAATTCAGTATAACCAAGGGACTTAGAGCAGAATGTTCAAAACCATAAGGGCTTCATCCTCATCAGAGGTCAGGATGTCTTCGAAGGAGATGAGGTCCATGAATGTTTTGTCTGTCTCATTGTTGTTGTTATCACATAGGTTGCACATTTCACATATATTGCATGGGATGACATCATTGCTAATGATGTCATCACATTCAGCAGTGAAATCAGGAACAAGGAGGTCTGGAGCTCTCCAGTCTATGAGGTTCTCTTCCATAAAATAGGGGACAAATGTGGGGTCTTGGGGAGGTCTAACCTGGATACTTGGACCTTGGAATACTGAGATCAATCCTTGTAGAAATTGGTCTGGGTTGTCCTGGAGGATGGGATGCCAGAAGTCTTCTACTTTATCACTATTGAGGGTAATAGTGGACTGGGCTTCTGTAGCCACTCTGGCTTCTAGTGCATCAATATAGTGGGCTGACAGATCTCTGAAATCTAAGACTCTAATATACTCTAAGTTGGGGATCAACTATGGTACATGCCTGAAGATCTGGTAAATATTTTTAGCTGTCCTTGTCTCATGTATATTCATGGGAGTGGCATCTTGTAACTCTTGAGGGCTGGCCTGTGGGAACTCCTGGTAGAGGAGGTTTCCTATTTCATACTCCTGCCACATTTAGAGGCATTTGGTAGCAATGGTGATCCTTGTTTCCATTTTATAGCAGTAGAGAATATAATGATAAGGGTCACCAGTACCTAGGTTGACACTAGGAGTCCTTCTTGAGCAGGTCCTCATAGCTCTTCTGATGTCTTGGAACATCCTTTCTTCAACTGAGGTACCTTGGTAGTTCCTTAACCTTGAGGTTTGGTGAGCAGCAGACATTTCATTTGTAGTAAGTCTTTAAGCTATTTTGGGATTGGTGGGTCTTGTTGAGTTACTGCTACTGTAGTTCCTTGATCCTTCTTTTATATTCCTCAAGATATCCATATTGTGGTCACAATGACTCACAGTTGATCATCATTGCTCATCTCATATACCATATGATCTTCTTGTGCTCTGATCTGATAACTTGCAAGGAAAGGCTGTCTCTTGTGCTGATTTCATTATTCTGAGGTCACCATTACAATAACTAGCTATTAATATATCATATAATTCTTATAGAATTTACAAGTGAATAAAAGTATTAAAAATCTAAATCCTTATATTATCAAGATATATATCTATTTTGAATAGAAATATTCTTATATATATCTTCTTCTAGTACTCTCAATAAATCAAATCAAAGGTCTAATTTAATTTAAGATTTGATTTAAATTGAAAAAACTCCAATTTGATTTGAATTGATTTGATTTACTTAGGAGTACTATCTTCTTCATAATATTGCTTTCTTTAAGAATCTGTTTAATAATTTTTTATATATTGATATCCTTGGTATACTTCTTTTTGACTTCTTCAAATAAGCTGATATATAGTAATATTACTAATTACTATGAGGTTATTCTTCTAAGTACTTCAGGAGAGTATATCAGCTACTTTATTCTTAGTACTAGTAATATATTTAATTTTAATATTAAAGGATATAAGGATCTGCATCTATCATGCTTGTCTTTCTGTGAAGATTGATTGTATTTGAATATATTACAGAGCTTGATAGTCTATTTATAAGATAAATTTCTTATTAAGAAGAAAATATCTCTATAATTGTAGAGATCAGATGATAGTAAGAAGTTTCTTACTTATATTATATAGTTCTTTTTATACTTATTTAGCTTCTAGAATAGGTATGCAACTGAGTATTCATACTAGATCAATATGACTTCAATAGTGATATTTGAGATATCTATAATAATGGTGAAGGGTCTTATAGAGTCTGGACTGATTAGGATTAGTATATCAGTCAGTATTTTCTTGAGAGTATTCATTACTATAGTACATTCTTCTGTTTATTCTTTTTCAATATTAGTTTCCTTTTTACAAAAGCTTATAAGTAGAGAGATAATTGCTGAGAATTCTTGAATAAATCTTTGATAATATCTAACTAATCTATTGAATTCTTATAAGGACTTAAGATGAGAGTCTTTAGAATAGATCAGTTATAGATTGCTTCAGTCTTTTTAAGATTGATAGTAATACTATTTTCTGAGATAATATATCCTAGATATGTATTTAATTTTCTTTTTAAAGAAGTAGTACTTCTGAGAGCTTATATTCTTAGAGTATATCAAAAACTATCTATAGATATTATTAGTGGACAGTACTACTTATACTCTATATAAGAATATCATTCAAGTATACTAGAATAAATACTATAAGATATTTTCAAAATATGTCATTTATTAGTATCTAGAAGATTACTAGTATATTAGTTCTAAAAGATATTATACAGAATTTATAATATCTAAATCTTATTTGAAATACTATCTTTGGAATATCTTCTTCTTTAATATAAATTTGGTAATATCCAGAACAAGATCAATGAGTGAAAAAGTCTTAGTATTAGTCAAGTAGTTTATTAATTTATAGAAGTATATATCAGTTTTTAACAGATATCTTATTGAGTACTTAGTAATTAATATATATATAGAGGCTTTTATCTTTTTTATAGATAAAAAAGATTAGTATACCATATGGTGATTTTGATAGATATATATATAAGGCCTTTATTTGACAGATCTGCTAGCTATTTCTTGAGAGTCTTTAGCTTAGACTAAACTAGTTAGTAGATTCTGTAGTAGGGAGAGTCTACTCTTGGAGTGGTTTCAATGCTATATTTTACTACTCAGGTAGTTTTTGGAGTTTTTGAAAGATATCTTCATAGTCTTTGAATAGTTCTTAGAGGCTTTCTTCTTTATTATCTTCATTCTTCAATAGTTTGAAAAGATCATCATCATTATCTTCTTCTGCTGGTAACTTCTTGATGATATATATATATATACTGCTCTAATTTCTAGATTAGCTTCTTTATTTAGATAGCAGAGATGATATCACACTTGGGTTTTACTTTTTTCTTAACCTGTTCTGGCTATAGCTTAATATGTATATTCTAGAGAGATTATATTAGTTTATCAGTCAATATGTGGATTTTCTTAAATGAGTTAGGATTTTCTAAGAACGAGATTATTTTCTAGAAGATGTATAATATGGAAGATCTGTTTTATAGTATAGTCTCCTAGTATATTTTTGTAGATTTTTTATTAAATTTAGTGATATATGTATTTTCTTCTAGGTTTCTTTGCATCTTAAGTCTGAACTTATTGGCAGTCTCTTTGTCAAGATAGCACTTACTTGCTCTACTATTAATAAGGACTTCAATAGGGTTTTCTTCAATTTTCCCTTATAGACAGATATATTCAGAATTGCTTTATTGCTAGATAGTAATTCTCTTAAAGAGACTTCTTCTTTCTAATCTTATACATATATCTCTATCTTTATCATTAATATTCTTAATTTTCTCATCCTATTATTCTAGAATAATTGGCTTATATTTCTTAGATTTGAAGATATATGTAATATATTCTTCTATATATTTGAAACAGTATATCTTAACTCCGAGGATATCATTCTGCTGAGATATATCTATCAGCAATATGCTGGTACTATTTCTGATCTCAGTTTTGAGGTTCTTCAATATAAATAATCTTCTATATCTTAATCTTCTTCTTGGCCTTGTTAGGGTACTTTTTTATTAATCTAAAAGCTTTTTCTCTTCTATCAGAGAGTAATAGTTCATTTGTTTCTTCAACTTTAAGATTATTATATATTATCTTGATGATTTGGGTGATTTATTTTCTACATGTAATTTCAACTACCTTCTATTTAGTATTATATAGTAGGATCTTGATTTTGTCTTTGAATCCTTAATTTATAACTCTTCTGACTATATAGAGTCTCTTCTTTCATCAGGCTACTCCTTTCTATAAGACAGATGTAGATTCCTTTGGAGACTTTCATTCTAACATCTATGCTAATAGTTACTTACTTGTCAGGTTCAATAATTACTTCTATACTAGAGTAGAGGTTATAGCCAGTATCAGATTTATGTCTTTTGTCTGAGATTTTCATAGCAATGTGAAATCTCTTGATCTTGATTTTTTCAGAGATTTCTTTGAGATCATCTTCTATCATAGTAATAGTATGTGAGAAGAATAGTTCTTTATTTATATTGGTTTTCTTATCAGAGTATTCATGAGATATATGTCCCCTATTTTTGTAGTAAAAACATACTCTTTACTACATGAGTTCCTCTATTTTCTTGGTAGATAATTTCTTAAATCCTCTTTGCAATTTCAGAGAGTTATTCTGAGATTTGTATTTCTTCTTAAATTGATATTGCTTATCTGCTTTATTGTTATTTCTGTTGTCTCTTAGTCTTTGAGCTACTAAGATGATATATATTTTGATAACAGCTTGTCTTAAATACTATTACTCATATAGGTAATTATAGAATCATCTTTGCTCTCAGATTTTTTTCTGATAACTATCCAGAAATGATATTAAAGAAATATACTACTCTGGTTCTATTCACAGTTTGTTCTTATTAGCTATATTCTGCTTCTATAGTATTCAGAAGAGTTTTTAATCTTATTGCAAATATTTTTAAGTCTTTTTTTCCATTATTATAGAATTAGAGGTTTTTGAGTTTAGTTCTGACTTTAGAAATGTGGGCAGAGCTATAGTACTATTGAATTATTAGCTCTTTTAGGCCCATGGTAGCTGGATAGACTTTATAATTAGGATGATTGTTATTTCTTTCACTTGTATTAATTTTGATATAGATTTTCTAGATGAGATGATATACTAGAAAATTGTGCCACTACTGAGCAGCTGTGTCTGTAAAATGGATGACAACTTTCTCTACTTATGAGTCTGCAGTTATATAGAGATCTTCAATATTGTAGTATTTATTATTATTAAGAGTACTGTCTGAGATCTGACTATTATTCTATTCATTAGTATGATAATTAGTATTGACTTATTCTATAAATATTATTACTTAATCTACTTTACTTTCAAATAGTATAAGTTGGAGGCCTTTTATAAGTTTGTTTGTTTCAATACTAAGGTAGAGGGTTTAGATATATATGGTCACTTAGTCAGTCAGAGCTGCTATCTTTTTATCTACTTATATAATTCTATCACTTATATGGTAGAATAGTAATAGTCTTTCTTCAGATACTATTATCTCAGAGATAGTATAATATACAGTTATTTCTTCTATAATATTACTAAAGTTGGTAAACTTGGTGATCAGTTTATAGATTAGTAATTTTGATAGAGTTATTACTAAGTCTCTTATAGTAATTTTTGATAGACTTAATATTCTTGATAGTAGGTCTATTAGTAGTACTGAGACTACTAGTATTGAGTTCAAGTATTTCTTTAACTATTCTTCTAGGTTGAGATGATGTGGTAGAGACTTTGCTGGATTCAGTAGTTTATAATTCTCACTATTAGATTATCTTTGCTTATATATAGAGAACTTGGTAATAGAGATGGTATTTTCTTTAATTAGTATAATATATCTTATAGTTTAGGAAGGCCTTGGCTTTATATTAGTGGTTATTAGAGAGAAGATTTAAGAAATGTTTACTTATAGCTTTGATGGATTTTCTTGTATATTTCTCATAAAAGTAGCTATTAATTAATTTTTTAAATTTTTTTCTAATTCTTTAAGTATGGGTAACTTCTTTATTAAGTATGATAAATATATCAAATACTTCTTGGATGGTTTCATTGTTGAGTGTTCTATCATCTCCTTCTGTATTAGAGTTGCTTTATTCTAAGAGTTTCTTTTCTTCTTTAGAGAATTATACTTCAATACTGCTGACAATAGACTGATAGGTAACTATATTTATTTGTTATATACGTATTAGTGAGACTGAATTAGACCTG
Organism: Jimgerdemannia flammicorona; assembly: GCA_003990745.1. Classification (NCBI taxonomy): domain Eukaryota; kingdom Fungi; phylum Mucoromycota; class Endogonomycetes; order Endogonales; family Endogonaceae; genus Jimgerdemannia; species Jimgerdemannia flammicorona. The sequence goes on along the minus strand of RBNI01000610.1, from coordinate 5,844 downwards.
GGTGAGAGCTGAAGGGAATCATTTATATATATTATATATATAGTCTATCTGTAGCAATAATATTTACTCAGATTATATCAATGAAATTCCTGATATAGACTTGGTTAAATAAAGAGAGATCTTGCAACTATTGTCTAATTGTATAATAGGCTTCTAGTTGATAGATTTATAGAAACTATTGAGTAATAGTAAAGTTCTCTAGAAGTACTCAGACTTATTAAGCAGAGTTCTTTTAGACTTCTTAATACTATGGTAGCAGAATTAGAAGGGTCTAGAGAGAGCTGAGAACTAGAGTTTGGAGTTACTGGTCAATTCTCTGGCTTATGGTATAGGTGATAGATATATATATCTTAAGATAGTTGATATGAACTAGAGTTCTCAGAATATATCTATCTATATTTCTTAATAGATACTGATTTCTCTAATATTATATATAAGATAAGATTCTTCCCATTTGAGCTCCAATTTTGTAGCAAAGTTAGATTTTATCATACTTCTCTAAATAAGGACTTAATTACCAATCTTGATTTTCTGATCTTTCTATTTCTGATCATAGTACTTTTTTTATCTTTTTTGGGGTTTGATTATCTGAGCTCAGACTTGATTATACAATTGTCTGTTTTTTTGAAAAGATCTCTGAGGTTCTTATGATATATGGTTCTAGTCTTCTTGGTAAACATTATCTCAAATAGCTTTTATTTGATAGAGGTAGTAGGAGTATTCAAAATTTCCCATAAGATCTCAGATAAGTAAAGGTCTCAGTTAGTAGAATTGACTTAGACAAGTTTTTCTTAATAGTCTGATTTATTTTTTCTATCATACCATTGGTTTGAGAATAATATAATATTGCTTATTTCAGATAGATCTTGTAAATTTGAGCATAACTTATAATTATATTGTTGATAAATTCTGTATCTTAGTTAGAGATAAGTTCTTCTGAGAGTTTATATATATCTGAGTATAAGACTATAGAGACCAATAATAATCAGGGCATCAGCAATTTCTGTTGAGAAAGCTTCAGATCATTTGGTCAGATATTTTATAAATACTAGGATATATTTGTTTTTTTTTTTTTTTCATATAACTAGCAGGGGTCTAATAATGTCTACTTTTTATCTTTAAAGGATTGATAGTATGATTAGTTGTAGTTATACTTAATAGTTCTTCTTTCCTTAGTACTTCTGATAGGTATTATATTTCTTGAGTATGTCTCTAACTTATATTCTGAGATTGGACCAGTGTTAGTATATTGTTTATAGCTTTTCTTCTATATTGGTAGACTTTCTAGTATTCTTATTAGATAAGGTCTTCTTATACTTTGATAGTTATAAGAACTTCTTTTAAGATGTAGTTCCTTGACACACCCTTCTAGTTTATTGGAGTTAATGAGAAAGTATAGTAACATTGTTGTAGGCTTTCTCTGCTTTGTAGATAATGGTAATTTTTTAATCCTATAGAATAAAGATCTAGCAGATAAGAATTCTAGTAAATTTCTTATAGTTGAATAGCTATTTGAGAGTAGTATGGTTAGTTATTAGAGTGAATTTTTTTCTAATAAGATAGTACTTAAATAGAGTGACTGTCCATATAACTGCAAGATATTTCAATTTAGTACTACCATAGTTGGCTTACTGCTGGTTGATAGCTCAGCTTATATAAGCTATCATATAGTACTACTGATTAGATTCTTTTTGAGCTAAGACTACTTTAAAGATATCTTTGGAGATATCTGTATATAAGATAAATAGTTTCTATAAGTTGAATCATACAAGAACTAATATAGTAGTTATTGTAGTACTTGAGTTCTCTGAAGGCTAGTTCTTATAATTATATCTATTTGTATAGTATATCTTTTTTAAAAAGAGTTTAAATGAATTGAGGTGATAATTTGGACAAAGTTCTTGATAAATATTCTGTAATAGAATACTAATATCAGAAATGATAGTATTTCTTTCAGATTCTTAAATACTGGCCAGTTGTTGATCTTCTCAGTTTTCTTTAGGTCTGTATGGATTCTTTTTTTAAAAACTATAAATCTAAGAAATTCAAGTTTCTGTTTTTCAAAGTAGTACTTTTTAGTATTGAGTCTCAGATGGTTCTTTCAGGTGAGCTAGAAGAACTCTTTAAAGTATTGCAAGTATTTCTCAAAATTTTCTGAATAAATATTAGAGTCATCTATATAGATAATTAAGCTATAGTAGATTAATAAGATATAAACTAAGTTCATCATCCTCTGGAAGGTTGGGGGTATATTGTAGAGTCCAAAGAGTATTCAGAGATATTCAAATAGTTTTTTTAGAGCAAGAAAGGCTGTTTTCTAAATATCCTTAGATCTATAGAGATCTTATAGAATTCTGTGAAAAGATCTATACTGTGTAACGTAGTGGACGCTTAACCTTGTAAGTACATTGGATTTCTGTATCTTGAATTCTTGATCTTCTTTGACTCCACGGAGTCCTCGATATGCAGGGGAGGGTGAGTTCAAAGTATATCTGCCCGCAGGCTTACTAGTTCCTTTGCTTTCTCTTTGCTTTGAACTATTTCGATCTGAGGTTTATTCACTCTAAGATACTGGGTTATTTATACAAGTTTGCTAACTATGAGATGGCTACTGAGTTATGTGGCTAAGTTATGAGTCATTTAGTAAGTATCGAGACTTTTTGCCATTGTCTAAATGCTATACTATATCGGGTCATCAATTTCGCAAGTGTCGAGATATTTCGACATTGTCTAAATCGGAGACTTGGCTAACTATAAGACTATACTATACTGGGAATCGGATTCAGGTACCGCGATCAAATGTCTAATTCCCCTGATTCATATTACTAATTTGGATTGACCGTCACAACTTCCTCCTGAATAGGTGATTCGTCCCTGAAATATCCTATTCAAACTCCCAGGCTTCGACAGTTTATATGGTCTTGTACTGTGCAATTTGTTGCATCACGGTTTCCCAATGATGTCGCCTAACTCGCTCGAAGTCTGTAGGGGTTATTCCTTGGATATGGGCTAGTGCTGATTCGTCATCTCGAAACAGTTTATGAATTCTCTTGGCAATGGTGATCTGTGAATAAGAGAGCTGATATTCTGCGATCCAATCTTCTTTGGTCATTTCCACATTCTGGTTAAGTATCTGTCTGAGCTTGAAGTACTCTTGGAACTCTGTTCTATGATGGTAGGCCTTGAAGTGTGAAATTCGAGAGAGATGGATCTGGATAATACTTTGGATACTGTCATAATATTCTTCTATAGTCGGGGGTTCAGTAATATGCCATTGTCTCTCAATGGCTCTTTGGGCAGCACTAGTGATCTTGAGTGCTGTTTCAGTGCTTTGGTTATTGGCCATGATACTTCTTGAGTCGGTTTCGGTGGATAGTAGTGGGGATGATTGTGCCTGATGTTTTTCGTAGCCAAAAGGTAGTCCCTTTTATATCTTGCACCAGGTAAGGTCCTTCCCACTTGGGCTCCAGTTTTCGTGACCATGAAGCTTCCACCATATTCCGATATACTAGGACCTTGTCTCCTATCTTGATAATCTCCAAGGGTTTGTGGGTCTTTTCTGCATTGTTCTGTTGAAGTGTCTGCACCTTAATGATGTAATCTTCAGCCTTCTTCCTAATTTGGTGTAGTTTCTATATCTCCATGTCCACGCATTTCCAGACAGCATCTCCATTGGATGATAAGGTTCCTTGAGAACTTTCTTCTCCGAACAGCATTTCTCGAGGGGTGAAGTGGGTGCTTTGTGATTGAATATCCCAAAGAGCAGATAATGCTATTGGCAGATAGTGATCCCAATTTTCGTAGTTATCACAGATCTTGGCGATAACATTCTTGAGTGTTTTGTTGGTTCTTTCTGCTTGTCTGTTTCCTTGGGGATGGTATGCTGTGGTCCAAATATGCTGGGTTCTGTATTTCTTGTAGAGGATCTCAAAGAACTGGTTCACGAATTCTGTTCCTCTGTCTGTGGTGACTTGTACTGGGGTTTTGAATCGGCAGATAATTTCCTTGTGAAAGAAATCAGCAATTGACTATGTATTGGCTTCCTTGAGGAGTCCTGCCTCTATCCATTTTGTGAAGAGGTCCATAATGACAATGATGTATCAGTTGCCAGTCAAGGTCAAGGGTAGAGGACCAATTACATCTATTGCAATGTGGGCGAATGGTACCGGTTCTATGTGTACTGATCCCGGGGCTTGATTTTGTTGGTCTTGTTTTTGTTTCTGGCATTTGTCGCAGGTTTTGACAAATTGTCTGATATCTTCCTCCATTCCTGGCCACCACATTGTTCTTCTTGCTTTGTCGTATGTGTTTTTTCCTCCTAGATAGCCGAGTTCGTGTATTGATTTCATTGCTTGCTCCTTCTTGTGATCGGGTATGACTAGTAGTTTTCCTTTCTTCAGTGTTTCTCCATTGGTTTCGAATTGTTTCCATGTCCTGCTGATAATTGTTTGTGTCCATTCTTCTAGATGTTGGGGCATCTTTCACTGTCCCAGGTAGATGATGATTCCATAGTAGAGTTCCTTATTCATGATTGATTTGCTGGTTGGAGGTGTTTCGGGGTATCCGTGAGAGGGCATCTGCATTGGCATTGGTTCTTCCTGGGCGGTGTACGATTGTTACATCATAGGCTTGTAGCTTCATGATCCATCTGGCATAGATTCCTTTGGGTTGTCCAGTGGTCAGTAGCCAGGTGAGGGCTGAGTGGTCTATCTGGATAGTGAAGTGTCTTCCAGTGAGGTAGTAGTGGAACTTTTCCACAGCCCAGATGACTGCGAGGCATTCTAACTTATAGGATTCGTATTCCTTTTCAGCTCCTCTGGTTCCTCGGCTCAGGTATGTGATGACATACTCTACTTTATCTTTCTTCTGGGCCAAGACTGCTCCAAGTCCTTGTGCACTTGCATCTGTCTGCAGGATAAATTCTTGAGTCCAGTCAGGTCTTCTAAGGATGGGTGCCTGGGTCAGTCTGACCTTGAGTTCGTCGAATGCTTTTTGTTGCCTGCCAGTCCATTGGAACTTGATATCCTTCTTGTTGAGTTCGTAAATTGGGCCTGCAATGTTGGAAAATCCTCTAATAAATCTGCGATAGTAGGAGGCGAGTCCCATGAAGGCTTGGGCTTCAGTGACTGTAGTGGGTTTTGGATATGCTGCTACTGCCTGTATCTTGAGGGGGTCCGTGTGTGTTCCATCTCAGTTAATGACATGTCTGAGGTAAGAGATCTCAATTTCCACAAACTTGCATTTCTTCAGTTTGATGTAAAGACCATGCTTCCTCAACCTTTCCATCATCTGCTGGATGTGCCGCAGATGTTCTTTGGCTGTCTTGCTGTAGATGATTATATCATCTACATAAACCATCATCCATCTCCCCATATCATAGCGAAAGATTTTGTTCATCATTCGCTGGAAGCTTGCTGGTGCATTGCATATTCTGAATGGCATTCGCAGGTAGACATAGGTTCCGTCTGGGGTGATGAAAGCTGATTTCTCACTTGCTGCTTCTGTGAGGCCAATTTGATAGAATCCTGAGTATAAGTCCAAGGTGCTGTAGTACTGTGCCTCATCTCTCAGAGTTATGAGAATATCGCTGATAAGGGGTAGTGGTTGGCGATCCTTCTTGGTAATCGAGTTGAGCTTTCTATAATCGGTACAGAGTCTTGGTGCGAATTCTTCTGGCTTGCTTCCTTTCTTCGGGGCTAGTACGACTGGTGAAGCCCAAGGACTACTGGCTTCTTTGATGATACCGGCTTCTTCCATCTGCTTGATTTCTTCTCTGAGCCATTCGCGGTAGGCTGGCGGGATGGGTCTTGCTTTCTGATAGATTGGTTTGGTGTCTCCTGTATC
>RBNI01000609.1:0-28714 GCA_003990745.1 Jimgerdemannia flammicorona | reverse complement strand
TAAAGATAAAATAAAAATTTAAAAACAATAAATTTAATATTTTTAAATATCTCTAATATAAAACTATAATATATTATAATATAAAATATATTTATTTAGAGTATTTTTATTTAAATAATTAAAATATAAAATTTAATAAAACATTGGTTTAGTTTTGGAATATACTGTAGTGTGGGGAGTATAGAGGAGGCCAGGCTAGAGCCCCTTAACTATTGGGTCATGGTATTGTCTAGCAGAAAGAGGGGAGCATGTGGAATAGGTAAGGGGACAATAAGATACTAGTATTATGGTAGTAGAGAGGATCAACTATCTGGGGGACAACTTTAATATAATATATAATAGATAGCTGGACAGGACTAATAGAGAGAGGGAGATGACTGATAAGAGTGAGGGGATGGAAGACTGGGAGGAGATTGAGAGGTTGAGCTCACTAATAAATATAGGGCACCTTGGATGAAGAGATTACAGAGTCTATACTCACTAAGTGGTAGGGCTGGGATCAAGGATTGACTGGATATTGACTGCTGAGTGCTGGAGAGCAGGTGTCTGGACCTTGCTAGAGACAGTTTGGTGTCCTTAGTCTGACCATTGAAGTTTGCTAGGTGGTGGAAGGTTTAGGGGAAGTAGGGAGGAGTCTGAATATTAGTATTTGAATACTTCTTTGCTGGGAGAATACTTCTTATGGGATGTATGAGTAGTAGATATTAGCTCTAGGATTAATAGCTAAAGGGTACAGAGGCTGGAGATTAGGAATCATTGGTAGTATTTAAAATCAGATATTCAGTAGTTCTGGGGTAAGACTGGGAGAAAGAGGGGTACTCAGAAGAGAAGTTATGTAAGATGGGCCTTCCAGAGATTGGAGAGGCTACTGGAGAGGTGGGCAGGATCTTTGGATGATAGAGAGGAAGAGGATTGGAGGGCTCAATGGATCTGACTGGAGGTGAAAGAATTTCAAGTAGGAGGAGAAATTGTAAGTGAAGAGTATGTCATCTCAGTTGAGAAGACAGGGCTTGGAGAAGAGAGAGAGACTGACAAAGTTTCTATCAAGATTGCTTTAGGTGAAGAGAATGAGGCAGTAGTGAGAAGGAGTATTAGATGAGGTGAGTAATATAGTAATTGGGATGCTAGAGATTTTAAACAAGTTGAGATCTCTATAGGGATATTTATTGAGTGAGGGGGAGGGTGGAGAGAATGCACTAGACATTGAATGGCATCTGGAAGATTGGTACTCAGACCTGGTAGAGGGCCTAGGTGACCTTGGGATTTCTGTCTAGAGGAAGGAGGTCTGTAGGGTTTTGGTAGTGATGAGTCTTGAGATGGCCCCAGGAGAGAGATAGACTGTCTTGAGATTTTTGGAAAAAGATGGTCAGTATAAAGGTGGTACTGGAAGAGATGACATGGATGTATAATAAAGTTATTGGTTCAGGAGCCTAGATTGGGGGATAGTATTTGAAGCTTGTAGCTCTATTATATAAGAATAAGGAGAGAAGAGAGAATTAGAAGAACTGGAGGTCAATCATACTTCTGGATATAGATTACAAGCTGATGATAATGATATTGGTGGCTAGATTGCAAAGAGTAGCTCAGCAGGTATTGGGGGCAGAGCAGAGAGATTTTGTCAGAGATTGTTTGATAAGAGATAGGGCAGCATAGGTCTATAGTATTATTGAAGGAGCTCATGCTGCTGAAGTAGATAGTTATCTAGTATTTCTAGACCAGGAGAAGGCTTATGACAGAGTTCAGTGGGTGTGACTAGAGGGAGTGCTGAAGTGAATGAGAGTCTCTCCAGAGTTTAGAGGATTACTGATCAGTTTGTTGAAAGAGAGTCAGACAACTATTATAGTGAATAGGTATAGAGTAGAGTTGTTTCTTCTAGACAGAAGAGTGCTGCAGAGAGATCCACTGTTACCAATCCTTTATATCCTATCTCTGAAGCTGTTATTGGATAGGATTTAGTACAGGGTGGGGGGGGTTGAATATTCTGAGTATAAACTGGAAGATGAGAGTCTTTGCTGATAATATGGTAGTAGAACTGGGCTCTGTGGAGGATATAGTGGTACTGAAGAGTATAGTGGAATGGTATGAGGGATACTTAGGTACTAAGCTTAACTAGTATAAGTGTAAGACTCTGGTCTTAGGTAGAGGAATAATAGGAGAAGATATGATTGGAATAGTTATCCCAACAGAGGAGGCAGTTCAATATCTGGAGATCTACTTCTCTATATATAGTTCTCTATTGTCTCAGAGATTATAAGAGCAGCAGCTGATTAAGTAGGGTGATACTCTCCTGAGGTAGAGTGACCAACATGTATCTCTTTTTTTTTTTTTTTTTTTTAATGGACTCATAGTCCTGCAGATTTTTATTAGAAGAGAACCTAGACTATATAGGCCAAAACCCTCTCCCACTACCCACCAAACAATATCCCCCCATTAATCTAGACTACTAAACTGTCCAGCAGTCTCACTGCTCCAGCTATATCTGTCAAACACCAGCTATGTTGACCCCCATGACATAGACTAGACTTGTCTACTCACCAGGGCTGGATCATTGTTTATATGTGAGAGCATACCTATGCATCAGATCTAACAGCACTGGGACCAAATAAAGAATAGCCCTCCAAATCCCAAAAGAAAGCCCAAGGCAAAGAAAAAACCCTTCAACCAACCAATAGAGAGCAGAGTAGATTTAAAGCAGGTGTATATGCAGAACCTTCCACAAAGGACTTATACATGGACTAGGGCCAGAAAAGACCCCACTCCCACTCCCCAAGCCTGCAGACCTTGATCATGTTGCTGTGTCAGCTCCCGGTTCTAGTTGGGTACAGCCAAATGAGGAAGGTCCCACTCCCCAAGCCTGCAGGCCTCAATCGCATTACTACTCAGCTCCCAGTTCCAGTTGGGTACAGCCAGGATGCCAGTCCCTACACCACCCCACCCCCCACTAGCTAATCAAAAGGTCCTACTGAAATATTGTCTGCCCTAGCCCTGATGACCACCCCTAGTCTGGTACTCCACTAGTTCACTATTATTACCCTTCCTCCTATCTGTGATAGCCATCTCTCCTCCTATCCTGACAACACCCAAAAAGCAGCCTCCTATGCCAGAACCATGCTCACCAGGAAGCTTGCCAAAGCCAGAGGGCCCCACCACAGACACCAAGGACCTGCAGGTAACCTACAATGAGCACTTGACACCCAAGGTCAGTTGACTCCCTATGTAGCCCAAGACACACCAAGATAGCACCTTATTGGTGACAGCAAAAGGAAGAAGGCACTGCACCAAAATAGATGTACTCTGGATACAGCTGAAGGTACCAGAAATTATGAAAAAGTAGAGAAGACACTGATCTGATACCAATAAAGGGGCAACTCATCACTATTGCCTCCCTCCCATTACCCTGCAACAGGTATAGCAAACCAACCTAAGGTAGAGGGGGTAATAATTGTGGAAAGTGGACTCAGAAGGTTGCCTACCAAACCATTGTAACTGGTAAGGTAGCAGAGAAAGAGGCAATATATATCTCTGTTAGAAAGGGTGATAGTTAGTACTCTAAATAGATGCAATTTATCCAGATGAGATTTGATTCAAATTCATTATGTATTGGATTTAAATTAACTCAAATTGGTCTTGTGATCTGATCTGGATTGATCTGTCTGGACTGATTATATGAAATCTTTGATAATACATATCATTCTTTCTTTTATTCATTTTTTACTCTGTTTTTTTTTTCTGCCACACTTTGGTGATATCACTCTTTCTTTTATTCCTTTTTTTCTTTTATTCTTTCTTTATTCTTTTTCTTTATTCTTTTTCTTTCCTATCATATCATAAGTAAACAAAACAGTAGCCCTTAATCATATATTAGTCAGTCTACTCATTTTTTTACCCTGCAATAATTGTCAAAAGAGGGAGTATTCAAGGTGGAAATATACTCTCTGCTGACAATGTTAGATTCTTTTTTTTTTTTTTTTTTTCATTTTTTTTTATAGTCACTTGGACTTTACCATTTATTACCAATCTATCACATATAATTACATTATTCCCTCACACTACCCAATACTCCTAGAGAGCCCCCCCACACTCTCATGCTTGAAAATCACTCTGCCCCCCACTACTCCAACTTTCTCCTCACTCTATCTACAGATTTTCTCTATCAAACAGTGCTGCCAACCTCTCTACAGACCCCATCCCAGCCACCAGCCTGTCAAGATATCTGCCATCAACTCTTTCCACTTTGCCAACTACTCTCTCAAACTCAAACACTTTTCTTCTTCAAATACAAACAGTCAGTAATCTACTAGTTCTATCCATACTACTAATATTCAATCCAAAGTCAGCCACTCTCTCCCCACCCCCCCCACCAATCTATCTCTCAGATCTTCCTATTGACCTTGCTCTCTATCCCTCCTGTACATGATATCTAACCTTTTCCCAACTGCTAACCAAAAGTCTCCAAGTACCTTGCACTCTTCCAGCCAATGTTCCAGTATCTATATAAACCCCCCTTCCTGTCCTACATTATAGCACTCCTTACAATCAAAGTTCCCTCCCACCACAAGGTAGTCTGAGTGAAAGTTGAGCATAATATTTCTCTACAACATGTACTACCAAACCACCCAGTACTTGGGTAGCAACCATTACCTTATCTCTGCACTCTAGGTCCAATCTCTATTCCAGTCCCACTCCTTTCCAATTTCTGCCATCTGCCAGCTACTAGGCCACACATCTTGTCTCATCTCCCTCTGACACTCTACCCCATCACCAATATCAAAGTCTATGAGGGGGGTACTCCCCAGTAATACTCGATCTCATCTCCACATTATTAGGCCCTATGGTACCTCTCCTTCATCCCCCTATCAGCAAATTCCAATATAGTGAGCCCCATCCACTACTCCTCACCAAAAGCTCTTATATCTCATTCATTCTCTATTTTGAAGCCCAACCAAGGATAGTAAATCTCCAGTAGCTTCTCTTGATAAGTATTGTATCTTCCAGACCTTCTTTATTAGAGAAACCCAGCTACCACTCCTCAGTTCCACTGCTCTCTTCAATTACTATACTTGCAGACAATATAGCCTCTTTGGAAAGTCAACCAGCCCAAGGCCTCCTCTAGCTACTGGTAATACCAAAATTTCCCAGCTAATCTGACTCCTCTACCTAGCCCAGATCCAATCTTTTGCCAGCTTCAATAGCCTCTTCACTACTTAGGTCAGAAAATCCAGATGGTATGTCAAATACCACAACTTCAGTAGCCAGTAGATATTCAAAATTGCAATGTGCCCTGCTAAAGACAGGTGGCAGCCTCCCCAATCTCTCAGAATCTCCCCCCAGATAGCTACTCATTGCTTCTATCAAGTATATATCAGGACTGACCCATATATGAAAAGATAAATGCCCAGGTATCTCACAGCCTCTCCAGTAGGGACAATTGTTCCAATGATATCCCCTCCCACCAGGTCATTACCTAACACCATCATTTTATACTTATACCAGTTAAGTTTAGTCTCAGAGTATACCTCATACCATTCTACAGTTTTCTGGAGTTTCTCAACATCAGCAATCAACCCCAGACTAACTATCATACTATCTGCAAAGACTCCAATCTTCTACATAATGCTAAATATAGAGAGCTCCACTATCTTCCACTGAATTCTATCCATTAATAGCTCTAAGAACAGAGTATACAAAATCAGAGACAGGGGGTCCCCCTGGGGAATACTTCTCCCCAGGGGGAATGCTACCCCTCTATACTCATTATATATAAGCACTGCTCTACTCCTTTCCAGTAGGCTGATCATTGCTACTTGAAACTACTGACAGATACCAATCCTATCCAGAACCTTCATTAGCCAGACCTGTCATACATAGTCATAAGCTTTCTCCTGATCTAAGAAGACCAGTCTTCCATCCAGTCTATAGACTTGAGCTCCTTCAATCATATCATATATCTAGGCTGTGCCATTTCTAATGAGCCAGCCCCCTACAAACTCTCACTGCTCCTCACCCAAAACTTGCTGGGCCACCTTTTGCAGCCTTATCACCACTACCTTAGTGACCAACTTCCTGTCTATATCCAGAAGCTTGATGGACCACCAATTCTTCCAGTCTTTCCTTCTACTCTTATCCTTATAAAGCAGTGTCACCAGCCCCAGATCCTGTTCTCCCACTCACCTCTCTGACTGTAGTACCAAATCACACATTGCTATCATTTCTCCCAGTACCCCAGACACTCCCAGCATCCTCTTTCAAAAGTCTCAGGGCAGGCCATCCTCACCAGGCACTATGCCCAGTATAGTCATGACAAGAACCTAGTAAATCTCCTCCTCCTGAACTGGCATCACTAAACCATCCAACCTATCTACTTATGGTGGATACTAATTCTTCAAAGTATGCACAATGGTAGCAACCATTGCTCCACCCTCCTCCTTACTCCACAAACCACTCTACCTCTCCTTGAGTGAGCCCAGAATATCCTGTGAACTATGTACCAGTAGTCTATCTGAATTCAGTACCCCCTCCTACTGCTGCCTCACCCTCCTTGCTCACAGGATCTTGGAAAGATGTTTAGATGGCCTCTCCCCCTCCTCAAGCCCCTGCTAGTGTAATCAGACAGCCAAACTCTACATCTGTATCTCCTCTTCTTCCTTCAATATCTGTTATAACTCAGTGACCTCTATCTTAGCCTGGCTCAACTGCCAGTTCTCCACCCCCTCTAGGGCCAAAAGATCAGCCCAATTCTCCAAAAGTTGAGCCAGTCTAGCAGAAGCCCAGTTGACCCTCCTTCTCTTCTATCTGTCTGTCACTTTGCCCATCTCTCTTTAATAAACCCTAGCAGTCTCCTTTAATCTTGCCTACTGAATCCCAATTGTGGCACTCTCTTGTACCCAACTTTCCACCCTCTGCTGAATGTCCTCTGCCCACTTGTTCTATAATACCTTCTCAGTCAACAAAGAGGAATTTAGATGCCAATATCCAGGTCTATTCTTACTCCTTCCAAAATATCTCTATCCCAACAGCCCCTAATGATCAGACCACAGATACCACTCAGCCTCTAGTGACTTCCAGACATCTGACCCCCAACAATCTGCTGTCAGCACCCAGTTGATCCTTATCCCCAGACTATTTACCCAGTATATATACACTCATCTATCTCTCTAGAATCTCCTTCCAGTATCTACCAGAGAGCCTAGCCTTTCTATATCCTCCCATATTACCAGGCCCCCACTCCTACCCTCAGTACCTCTCCTTCCATCAGTCCTATCCACCAGTATATCCCAGACCATATTAAAGTCTCCTCCAAGAATATCCACTCCAGTCTTCATGAGAACCTCACTTTCCTTAAGACTCTCCACCCACTCCATCTGCTCACTCTGTACAGTAGAGCAGTAGTATAAACTCATGATAACTAGCTCCCAACCAGGTCAACACCACTCTCCCCACACCAGCTGGTCCCTCCAGCCCTCTATATCCTGTATCTCCCCTTTGCCTCTCCAAACCAAGATCTCAACCTTATCCTTCCATACTACCATTCCTCTCTATTCTTTTGTCTACTCTAGTCTATCTAAGTTATCCTCACATCTGATATCCTGCAACAGAAAAATATCAGCCTCTAATCTCTATATCTATATAAAAATGTTCTGCCTTCACACTAAACCCTGCAGTCTATTTATATTTATAGAGAAAATGTTTGTTATACTATTCATAAGAAATAATATTAAGCATTATGCTCATCCTCTACAAATCCACATTTATCCTCTCCTGTACTGTGTCCAAGTTATGTTCTGCAGCCACTTCCTCCTCTTCAGCCATCTTTGCCTTCAATCTAACCAGAAGTTCAGCCATCTCACTATCCTTCTTTTCCTTGAAGTCATCATATAATACTCTAGGCAGACCTCTTGCCAGAGCTGTAATCCATGATGCTCTGCCTAACAGAAGGCAGCCCTCTCACTAGCAATAACCACCAGCTCAGCCTCTCTCTCCTTATCAACCTCATACTCTTCCTTCTCCAGAAAAATTGCAAGTACCTCTACCTTCAGTATCTCTATCACTCCAATACTATATAGGATCTGTGCTCAATGCTCATCACTCATCTCTCTCAGGTCTACTTCTCCCAACTCTTTAGCCACAAAGTTGTTCATTATCTGGTACATTCATAGTAGATTTCCCACCTCTTTCCCCCCTAGAGTCACTGGTCTTCCTATATTCAGCATTGTGATATCTGCCCCTGTACTCACTGTTTCATCCCACCCCTCCTCTGGGACATCCACCAGTTCATCCTTGCTAACTGCCACCATCTGTCCCCCTTTTGCTACCTCAGGAACTCTAAAGTGCACCCACTGGGCACCATACATTGATACATTCTCTGCCACTCAGCCCCTTGCAGCTAGACCCCACCTGACAAGAGGGAGAGTATCCTCCCAGACTTCAAATGTACCATCTGTATATGAGTTATTGCTCAACATCTTCCCAGCCTCATCCAGACTCTTTGCTACATCTCCTTTTTCCTTACTGACCCAGATACTCACTTTTGCACCCCCAGACTCCTCAACACTACTAGTATTCTTCTTTGTCCTTTCTTCTAGGCTCACTAATAACTCCCTCTACCTCTAACACCCTTAAGACCTCTCTCACAATTTCTTGTCAATACAGACATGCTTCTCATCCATAATCTCCAAATGCATTAACTCTACATACACCTTCCAAGCCTTTACCCTCTGCTCTACTGCTCCACTCATCTCCTCCAATATCTCTAACAAATCCTCCTCCTCCTCCTTATTCCCCTTCACCCTCATCATCTTGTACATGAAGGCCCTCTACATCATTACTGATGACCAATCACAAGTCTTTCCAGTAGCCTCCCTTCCTACTAGCCAAAGTCGAACATCAACATCCCTTGTCCTAAATGAGGTCTTTTCCCAGACTTAAAAGCCAATATCAATCATCTCTCCATACTCAGCTATGACCTCCTCCACTCTTCTTCTCATCTTCATAGCAGTCACTGTGGGCACTTCTTTTACCAGAAGTTGTACCACTCTGGGGTCCCACCTCAAGCATTATATCATTAGAATACATACCTCTTCAATAGTCATCCCTGCCTTCAGTGTAGCTTCCAATAGCTCAGCCTCCTCAAAGTCCACCTCTATCCCTTCTAAGCCCCTCAGGAACTTCACTGATGCTGCTCTATCTATCTGCTTCACAATCAGCTCCAAGACTATTTTTGCTATCACCACTAAGCCCTAGAAGTATAGAGTGACTGTGAACTCTGAGATTGACTTCCTGAGTAATGGTACCACTGTCAGGCCCATTATACCATCAGCCAGGTCACTAGGCCTCATGTCTTTCCCACAGCTTGGTCCACCATCAGTAGTCTCATCCAGATTTTTTCCAGATCACCCATTATGCTCCCATCAGCAGTTACCCCCTCAGCTGCTACACTACTAACCCTACTACTCTAGCCCACCAGAGAGACTCTCCCTTGAAGCCACTGCCCTACAGTCTTTGCCATCTCCTTTCCCCTCCTCAGCTAACTCTCTAGGCCAGCTCCCTACTGACCCCCCTTCATCTTATCTATGATGCTTACTCTCCTAGTCTCCTGTCCACCAGTACTGTCCCCTCTCCTACCATATCCTCCCACCAGCAGACCCCTCACACTTCCCCCTAAGCCAGGGCCCCTCTCTACATACTACCAGTCAAATGCACCAGAGCCACCCTACCTAGTATGTACCTCAGAATACTCATTAATTGCTATAATACTAGTATCTTTTCTTCAAAAACTATATCATAAGTATTGTCAGAAGGTTATATAATCTGAATGTTACCAGAGAAAGATCTATGATGTTAGATTCTTTCTCATATAGACAGCACATAAGCTGCTCATTGAGAGCCAAAGGAGTGATAGTAGTGGTGATAGTGATAGTGGAGATGAGGGGGAATTCTGGTAACAACTCATGGTAGCCCTTTGGACCTCAAAATTCACAGACCTTATAGCTATATATGTGGCAGCCTTTTTGGAGCAGCTGATAGTAGATATAGGTTGCTCTTTTCTACTGCTACTTGTTTAAATTCTCTCAGCATGAACCAATTCACCTCATGCTCTTCTTAGGGTCTACAGCTTGCTACTTGTTTAAATTCCCTCAGTATGAGTATGACCCAATTCACCTCATGCTTTTCTTATGGTCTACAGCTCTACAGCAAGATCTGCCAACTTTATTCACAATATCTAGTCAAGATAAAGAAAGGCTGGAGGATATTGTAGAGTATGCCTTTGGTGGCTGAGCTATTGAGTCAATGTATCATATGATAGAGGTCTCAAAAGGAACAGAAGCAAACCTTTATAAGTAATTTTATATAACTTATTAGCATGCAACTTATTGGTATGCAACTCATTAGCATGCAACTTATTGGCATGCAACTCACTCATATATACTCTTTTCTGAAATATCTGTCTCTATATTTTATTTAACTTCATTTTTATATAGTCTCCCCTAAAAACTCCTACACAATACTCACATGCAACCCATCTGCATGCAACCCATCCACATGCAACTTAGCCCCTCAGATCAGGGCTCAGTTCTATTGAAAGAGAGAATTCAAAGTTACCTAAGTTTGACCATATCTGGTATCTGATCAAATAGAGAAGTTCAAGAGCAAGATGTTCAGTATAAGTAGTACTAGCATCACTATTAAGGCTTGGGGGTCTATATTTAAATTAGAGTCAATTATTCTTAACCAAGGGGTCTATTAGCCAGCAAGAGTATTCAATGATGAAGAGAACTATATTATTATTGACAATCATGGAGAGGTGGTTATAATAGTAGTAAGGAATCTCTATAGTAATAAGCTTCACCACTATATTAATGAGGTTTGTAAAAATTGTATCAAATATCAGGTGGTAGGAAAGAGGGTGTGAAAAAAGCAAAGAGGGGGGGTTTGGATGAGAATTAGATATATCACAATACTGATAAAGAGTGGGTTTCTGGAGATCCAAAATTCCCCACACTCACCTCCTTTTTTTTTTTTTTTCCAAGATATTCTCTCACTGATATACTCTTTTTTGTTATACCTCCAGAGATATATAAGATTCTGTACCCCTATTGGACCTTTAGAAGTGCCATCAAAGAGCAAACTGCATGTGTGCACAACATAGTCTATGCAGTGATAGCAGCTATAATCTGAAGTTCTTTGAGTAGATTGGTAGAGCATATGGTAGGCCAGCTTAGTAGTGATCTTAGCATGGCTGTATGTATATTTTTGGCACAATTTAGCATGCCATATGAGATGAGGAGCTCTGTTTTTTTGATATAGTCCAGGGTTTCTGCTCCCTATATGTAAAAATAACTAACTAGATACTATCTGTTTTTGGTAGATTTCTAAGCTAGGGCTCCCAGAGCTTGATATAGAACAGACATCCTCCAGCACTGCCTGGTAGTATAAAGTTCTGGATCAAGGGTTCACCCAATCATATGCTCAGATCACATCAGGATATATTGAGTATAATATTTCTCTGTCCATATACACAGATAACAATATCACCCCAGTAATGTTTTATATTCTAAAAAAGAAGGGCCCAACTTGAGAAGACAGTAGTAGAGTCTGATATGACCTCACCTATAGTTTTGGGGCCCCATTTATAGTCAACATGGTCATTCTATTCTAACCACATGACTACTATAGTACTGTCACCTACAAGAAGAGCTCAGACACAATAGTCATTATACTCACAATAGATTACAGACTCATCAAGGCCTGGGACTGATAGGTAGAGCAGTTTTTGTAAGGGTCAGGCAATCTTTTGTAAGGGTTTGGCAGTTTTTTTTAAGAGTTTAGTAGTTATTTTATATGAGGTTAGGCTAGCAGCCAGGTACCTCTTTCTGTAGCACTAGTTTAGCCATTATGCTAGGCCCTACTGGCCCCTTGGCCCTACTTTATAGTGCTGCCAGTACAGTACTGTGGCATAGAGCCAGGGTGCCTGTGGGACCTGAACTAGTGATAGGACCCAAATCTATAGTGGACTTTAACCACCAGAAGTACCCTCTAACTACCAGAAATATCCTCTGACTGCTGAAAGCACTCTCTGATCACTAGAAGCACCCTCTGACCACCAGAAGTACCTTCTGACAACCAGAAGCATCCTCTGATCTAGACTTAGACTTCTTAGTAGCTTGGGGTTACCTCTTTGCTACTGGTGGAGGGCTGCAAATTTTGTACTCTCTCTTCACCAATCCTGCTGACCCTCTGGCCTAAGCATAGGCTACTTAGGGATACCCTATACTACTGGCAGAGGGCTGCAAATTTTGTGCACTCCCTCTGCCAATCTCACTCCCCCACTAATCCTGCCTCCTCTGCCAGCTCCACTGATACCCCTATCCTAGATACCAGTAGCTTGGGACCACTCCTTCTACCAGCAGAGGGCTGCAAACTTTGCATGCTTCCTCCACTAACCTCCCAGCCCAGGCATGGGCTGCTTGGGGTTATCTCTTGCTGCTGGCAGAGGGCTGTAAATTTTGTACACTTCTCCCACCTATCCCACTCCCTCTGCCAATCCCCCCCATCTCAGACACTTGTGGCTTAGAGCTATCTCTTGCTGCCAGCAGAGAGCTGCAAATTTTATATACTCCCTCCACCAACCCCACCCACTGTGATAGCATGGGGCTGCCTCTTGCTGCTAGCAGAGAGTCACAAATTTTGCATGCTCTCTCTACTACTACTAACTCTACTGACCACTGCCCTACTTGGACTGCAAACTCTGAGCTAAGCTCTCTTTTTTTTTTCCTTTGATTTTAAAAAATTAAATATTTCACAAGGCCAATTAACTTATCTACAAATCCCAGAACCTGCTGAATTTTAGCAGCCCATGTCCCACTAAGCTTTCAGATACATATATGCCTGGATTGTCTCAGCATTCAGTATATACCTCTTAGAGGCAACAAGATCTATTCTATCTGAGAATACCTACTCAATAGAAGTACTGGTGGCAGAAATTGCCAGATAGTCCCAAGTCATACTCTATAGGCTTGAGAAGTTTGTTTGATATAGCTGCAGCTATATACCCTAGTTAGTAGAGCAGTTATTAGAATGGGAGTTAGGTTGGTAGATTAAATTGGTCCAATGTAACAAACCACCTAATAATCCACCTTCTATCAGTTGAGTACCTCTGCACTCTTGAGCAGGATTATATAGTTACTAGTGAGATAAATAGTAAATTCATCTATTGACAGCAACTCTTTCACTAATAGCTTCCTCTTTCTCTTTCTACTGAAGTAAATGTAAGATAGGAGAGATTCCTTAGCATATTTATCTAGACTTCAGCTGAAACCTTGTAGTGGCATGTAGTTTTTCTAGTATATTTTGATTATAGCCTGCTTGGCTCCCTCAATATAGTACTGCTCCTAGCTCTGATCTTTATAGTATTGTAGCTTTAAATATGAGTCCAGTACTATTCAGAGAAAGAGAGTGAGTTTTGTAAGAGTTTCTCTATTTTGAAAGAGGCAATGGCTACACACTAATATACCTATACTAATTGAGTATACAGTGACATCTATTTTGGAGTAGTATTTTCTGAGCTTACTTAGAGTAACCACTATGGCATCTCTCTGATCTGGGCTTAACCATAAATTATCACAATTCTCCAGTCTTCTTGAGCTTGTCCTCTAGCTAGTCAATCAAAAGGTTGTATACCAGTATTGCAGAGCTTATTGTCAGGGTAATTTATTTGACTATATCCTTCATATAATCATCAAACACTAGTAGTTATGTACAGTGAGATATTACTATACAGAAGCAGACAAAATAAGTATGAGATCAAAGTAATCACCACTTACTTTTAAAACTCTGATAATATTCCTAAGTACATCCCACTTACTTTCATCTATAGCCTCACTCTATATTTCTCTATTGATAGCAACTGTTGAATCTATTGGCTTTTTTTGTTTTGTTTTTTTTTTTAAAAAAAAAAAAAAAATCTCAATTATCTAAAACAAGTTGCTTCAGCCAATCAAAAAAAAAAAAATACATACTATAGCAAACTCCAGTGCATGCTGGATTATTGCAAATATTGAGTTCCAATATATATAGATGTCCAATATTAGCTCTTTTGGAGCTAAACTAATTACTCTATACTGTGTAGCAAATTTGTCTTATTATTATAAAGATGATTAGACTGACACAACTAGTTTGCATAGCTTAGAAACTATACTCAGAGCCCCTCCTCTTTTGGATGTTTTATCTATATATATAAGATAGTCCTGAATAATGAGGTTTAGTATGTGGGTCTGACATCATATATAGCAGCTTTCTATACCAAAGGTCACATTTTCCTATTTGAGACTGGCTGCTAAAACTTGGAAAAATAATGAATTATTTATAGCATTATCTATCATAATGGCCAAAATCTGTACTTGAAATATTCAGTCAACAAATTTATGTAAAAATAAATAATCAATAAAATCTAGTTTGTTTTAAGACCTCTCTCAAAATACTGATCTGATGGCAAGCCCTCCTTTTTTATCTTGGTTATGATCCTAAGCTTCCAGATATAACTAATAAAAGTATCTATAATATTTTTTCCAGAATAAGGGCTAGCAAGTTTGATGAAGTCAAGGATGAGAGATTAAAGCTACTAATTGAGATCAATCTAATGACCAGTAATATCCAGAAATGAAATTATATTGGGGAATATCTATATGTTGATTATAAATGAAATTTTGCCTGCTGAATTCTATTTATTGAATGTGTGATTAAATTGGTGAGCTCTTTATAAATATATATATAATTCAGCTTGCAAAGATCATAGTGCTGCTCTTATTTATTTATTTTATCTGAAGCATCTGGTAAAGATTATTATACTTCTTCCTATAGATCTCCAGGACATCTTTATAAATAGTATCAGTACTTGGCAAATATAAATCATGCTTGAAGAGGCCAAAGATACTATGCAATTGATCACTCTTGATGGTTGTGAATGGCTGGTCTGTGTATATAATTCAGTGAATGAGCTAATTTCAAAATTCTACTGAAAAGTATGGCTAAATATTTTTGATTGAATGGGGTTATTGATATAGAAATGGTTAGACAATCAGATAAACATACCCACTATAGCTTGGATATCAATTTTATTTATCTCTATATTCTTTTTTATTTTGTCAGAGTACTTGTCTTTTATGTATCAATATATGTTCAAAGTCAAACCACTAAGCATTTTGAACTTCTAGCTATACAGTTTATAGGAGTAAATGAAACAGTATTATATATATTGTAATGGTGACCCCAGAATGATGACATCAGTACAGGAGACAGCCTTTCCTTGCAAGTTGCCAGATTGGAGCACAAGAAGATCATACAGTATATAAGATGAGCAATGATGACTGACTGTAAGTCATTGTGATCACAGTTCAGACATCTTGAGGAATATAAAAGAAGGATCAAGGAACTGCAGTAGCAGCAACTCAATAAGACCCACTAATCTCAAAATATCTCAAAGACTTACCACAAATGAAATACCTGCTGCTTGCCAAACCTCAAGGTCAAAGAACTACCAAGGCACCTCAGTTGAAGAAAGAATGTTCCAAGACATCAGAAGAGCCATGAGGACCTATACAAGAAGGACTCCTAGTGTCAACCTAGATACTAGTGACCCTTATCACTATATCCTCTACCACTGTAAAATAGAAACAAGGATCACTATTGCTACTGAATGCCTCTAAATATGGCAGAAGTATGAAATAGAAAATTTCCTCTACTGGAAGTTCCCACAGGCCAGTCCTCAAGAGTTACAAGATGCCACCCTCATGGATATATGTGAAATAAGGATAGCTAGGAAGATCTATCAGATCTTCAGACATATATCATGGTCAATCCCCAACTTAGAGTATATTAGAGTCTCAGACTTCAGAGACCTATTAGTCTGCCATATCAATATATTAGAAGCCAGGGTGGCTACAGAAGCCCAGTCCACTATCACTCTTAATAGTGATAAAGTAGAAGACTTCTGACATCCCATCCTCCAGGACAATCCAGACCAATTCCTATAAGAATTGATCTCAGTATTCCAAGGTCCAAGCATCTAAGTTAGACCTCTCTAAGACCCCACATTTGTCTCCTATTTTGTGGAAGAGAATCTCATAGACTGGAGAGCTCCAGACCTCCTTAATCAAATGTGATGATGTCATTGGCAATGACATCATCCTGCATAACATATGCAAAATGTACAACCTATGTGACCTATATAACAACAATGATAATAAGATGAACAAAACATTCACAGACCTCATCTTCTTTGAAAACATCCTGATCTCTGATGAGGATGAAGTCCCTATGGTTTTGAACATTCTGCTCTAGTCTCTTGGTTACACTGAATAATACCAGCACTCTTTTCCTATATAACAGCTGTTTCTCCACCAGCATTCTGATGTAACTCAGAATTATTCCAGCACTATTTTCCTATACTACTAAAATTATACCAGTATCCTGAACCTATACAACCATCAGTATCAATACTGGAACTTAGCAGTTTCCATGTCCTGGCATTTTATTTTAGTTATTAGAATTTATATTTAGCTTTATATCTTAGCAATTATTGAATTATATTTTGTATAAATATCTCTCTTATTTCCTCTGAAATAAAGTCAGTTCTGGTTCACTTATATATAATCTCTTACAAGTAATCTAAGAGATAACAAGACAGTTTAAAGATAAGAAGTTTAAGGACTATAAGACCTTGGGAAGGTACTCAAATAAGAACTTGCTTATAACAAACTTGAGTTAGTCTAAGAGATACACCTTGAAGAGAATCTGATATATTTGAAGGACTCAGCGACCACAATGTGACAACTTGATGCTCATTGGCTAGTAATTCAAGATGAATCCCTCACTTTCAAGCTGAAAAATGAACAACTACTACAATAACTACCCTGACTACAAGAGTCACCCCTGCAAGAATTCAAGACAAGATGAAAATACATCTTTCTACATTCTATGGATATACTACTGAAGAGTCAATTCTGACCTTTATTGAAGACTTTGAATAATTTACTGCCATATGAGCCCTTGGTGTGAATGCACAATTGGCTCTTCTACCTATCAGCCTCAGAGGATCTACCAGAGACAAGTTTAATGTAGCCACTATTGCTGATAATGGTGCAGCCAAACTTGCTAACATAAAGGCCTTCCTCAGAACAATATACTATACTGAAAAGATCAAGCAAGCTCTCAAGGATCAACTCAATACTATCTGTCAAGGACTCAGTGAAGATCCCAACTCATTCTATACCTGAATCTGTCACCAGATTATCTTGGCTGGCTATAATGATACCCTTAAGGAATAAATAGTGGATTCAACCTTCCTCAAAGGAGTTCACTCTGAAATTGCCCTAGCAATCCAGTCTACCCCAGCTGTACTGACCCTTGACCAGAAAGTAGTCTTTGCACAGAGATATTGGACTGCCAGACACCCTGCTGAACACTTAATAGAGAAAATAACTGACATCAAGATGGAGCCATCAAAGCCAACTAGTATCATACTCACCACAGTTGTAAACAGACAACCATCCCCACCTACTCCCAAGACAGCCAAAGCTGACCCAGTGGAGGAACTCACCAAGCAGTTTGTCAAGATGACTACATACCTTAATGATATTATTAAAGAAGTCTGAAGTGCTAACAGGAGACCAGTGCAGAGATTTGCAGCTGCTACAAAAGAATGCAATATCACATACTTCAGATGTGGAGAAGAAGGCCACTATGCAAAGAGTTGTATGACTGAAACAAGATATAAAACTCAACTAAGTAATGCTAGCAGAATCAGAGAACAAACCAATGCAGTAGTCATTGAGGAGATTGGTGATACTGATGATGAAGAATACTACAGATCAAAAATTTAAAGATAAAATCAAGATTCTATTATATAATATAAAATAAAAGACTGTAGAAATTATATATAGAAAATAAATTGTCCAAGTCATTATTGAAGTAATTTTTAATAATCTTGAAGTTAAAGAAATAAATAAATTATCATCTTCTAATAGAGGAGAAAAAAGTCTTTAAATCAACAGAAAAATACCTGATAAAGTAAGGAAAAGACCAAGATATAGAAAATTGTATATATTGAAGAATCTCAAGACTGAGACCAGAAATAGTACTAGTATATTGCTAATAGATATACATATCTCTATAGGATGATATCCTTATAGAATAAAGATATACTATTTTGAATATATAAGAGAATATATTACATAAGTTCTCAAATCTAAGAAATATAAGCCAACTATTCTGGAATAAAGAGATGAAGAAATCAAGAACATTAATAATGACAATAGAGAAATACAAGACTAGAAAGAAAAAACTATCTCAGAAACAATTATCATCTGATAAGAAATTAATATAAAATATATCTATCTTTAAGGAAAATTGAAAAAAAACTCTATTGAAGTTCTTATTAACAGTAGAGTAAGTAAATGCTATCTTAATAAAGAAATTACCAATAAATCTTACCTTAAGATATAAAGTAATCTAGAAGGAAATATTACTATATATATATATTTAGAAATGAAATAATATAAAAGCTCTCCAAGATATACAAGAATATACTTCTACAACTCAGAGACTATACTATAAGGTAAATATTCCACATTATACATACATCTCTCTAAACACAATTTCATTCTAAAAAAATTCTAACTTACTCAAGAGAACTCTCATATTAATTGGCAAACCAATACAATCTCTAAGAGATATCAAGTTACAATCTGAGCATGCTAAGAAGAAACTAAAGCTCTGATATAATATTATCTCTACAATCTAGATATAGAAGCTGATTCAAAAATCAGATCAATATATCTATATATATATAGTTAAGAAGACTCTAGAAGAAAATAATAAAGAACTTTTCAAACTTTTGAAGAATGAAGATAATGAGAAAGACAATCTCTAACAACTACTCAAGAAATATAAAGATGTTTTCTAAGAACTTCAAGAGCTGCCACTAGTCTGAGCAGTAGAATATAGTATCAAAACTATCTCTAGTTCTAACTCTCTCCTATAAACTCTATCAACTAGCTTAATTTAAGCTAAAGATCCTTAAGAAATAATTAGTAAAATTAACAAGTCATGGTCTCATCTGCTCATTAAAATCACTATATAGTATATTAATCCTTTTTGTCTGCAAAATGGATAGAAGTTTTCATATATATATTAATTACTGAGTACTTAATAAGATCTTGATCAAGAACTAATATATACTCTTAAGAATTAATAAACTACTTAATTAAGTATATAAGACCAAGATCTTCTCACTTATTGACCTTATATCTAAATATCACCAAATTTACATTAAAGAAGAGAATATCTCCAAGACAGCCTTTTGAATAAAATTTGGACATTATAAATTTTATATAATACTATTTGATCTCACTAATATACTAGTAATATTTCAAATGCTATTGAATGACATTTTTCAAAAATATCTTAAAGTATTTATTCTGGTCTATCTAGACAATATTCTGATATATAGTATAAGTAATATTATTTATTAATAATATCTATGAATAGTTTTTAATATACTCTAAGAATATAAGCTCTTAGTAAAAAGAAAGAAATTCCACTTCTTCAAGAAGAAAATTGAATATCTGAGACAAATTATCTCAGAAAATAGTATTGCTGTTAACCTTAAGAAGATTTAAGCAATCTACAATTAGCCTATTCTGAAGACTCTCAAGTCTTTATAAGGATTCAATAGACTAGTAGAATACTATAGAATATTTATTCAAAAATTCTCTACAATTACTACCCTACTCATAAGTCTTACTAAGAAAGGAGCTAACATGAAAAAAGAATAGATAGAAGTATGCACTATAGCCATAAATACTCTCAAGATTAGTGCTCCTAATGAGTCAATTTAATCCGGATTGGATTCAGATTGATTCGGATTGAATCCCATCTGAATCAACTCAGATGGGATTCGAATCCCATCTGGATGGATTCGAATCAACCATTGTTTTGATTTCCAAATTAGATAATTAAATGTTTACATCAATAACTCAATCCAAATTTGATGATCTTGGTGTCATTTGAAAGCCCTTAATAAGGCCTATCTAATGATATCAAGAACATTGAAATCGGATCATGTGTTGCTGAGTTATAAAGGAAACCATCTGAATCGCCGATTTTGGAAATTCTTCGATTTGCCGATTTTGGAAATTTCGTCAAATAGAATGTTTTCCTTAATATCTTGGCAACGTGTAATCCGATTTTAATGTTCTTGATATCATTAGAAAGGCCTTATTAAGGACTTTCAAATGACACTAAGATCATCAAATTTGGATGATTATTCATCGAGTTATTGATGTAAACATTTAATTGTCCAATTTGGAAATCAAAACAATGGTTGATTCGAATCCATCCAGATGGGATTCGAATCCAATCCGAGTTGATCCGGATGGGATTCGAATCCAATCCGGATTGACTCGTTCAGAGCACTACTCAAGATAATACTGACTAATATATTAATTCTAATTAGTTCTGATTTAATAAGACCCTTTATAGTTACCACCAATGCTTCAAATATTACTATTGAAGCTATCTTATCTTAACATAAATATATACTTTATTATCTATCTATTCTGGAAACTTAATGAATATAAAAGAAACTATACTATATAAGATAAGAAATTCCTTGCTATTATTTGATCTTTATAAGTATAAAGATACTTCCTTCTTGATAAAATGTTCATCTTATGAACTAACTATTAAGCTCTTTAATATATCTAGATATAATTAATTCTTATAGAAAGACAGATCTGATAGATATAAATCCTTATATTCTTTAATATCAAAATCAAGCACATTGTTGAAACTAAGAATAAAGTGACTGATATACTCTCCTGGAGTACTCAGAAAGATGATCTCACTGTAATTAGTAATATTATCACCAGTCTATTAAAAAAAGTTAAGAAAAAGTATACTAAAGATACTAATATATAAGAAATTACTAAAAAAATTCTTGAAGAAGATAGTAATATTATAAAAAAGATCTACAAGAATATATTTGTCCAAAACAGATATATTTATTTTGATAATACAAGAATCTGAGTCTCCAATATCTCTATTCACTTATAGATTCTATAAGAACTATATGATATATCTATAGCTATATATATGAAATTTAACAAAATATACCAATATATTACCTGAGACTTCTATTAGTCTAAAATGATATCTAATATCAAAAATTATATTATATTCTATAATATCTACTAAAGATATAAGTCTAGCAACCAGATATCTACTAGTACTCTACAATTACTATCAATTCTCATCTAAAATTAAAACTATATCATAATAGATTTTATTATCCAGTTGTCAAAAACTAAGAAGGAAAGGAATGCAATCATTGTTTTTATCAATTATCTCAATAAGCAGATCTACTTTATTATAATAACTACTACTATAACAGTACTAGAAATAGTATAGCTATTTATTAATAATATGTTCCATCTTTATAAACTATTATCTGCAATTATCTCAAACTAAGACACAAAGTTCATAAGTAACTTTTGGCAAGTACTTTTCAAGAGTCTAGAAGTATAACTAAAAATATCTACAGTATACTATCTATAGATAGATAACTAGACAGAAAGAACCAATTGAACCCTGAAGTAGATATTTAGTATCTATTATAGTTATAAATAAAATAATTGAAATAAAAAACTGACCCTTGTCAAGTTTGTATATAATAACAGTATAAGTGCAAGTACTAAAATAATACTATTCTATCTAAACTATAGATAGTATTTACAAACTTCTATAATTATCATGTGAATTATAGTATCAGTTATATAAAAAATTACTAATACTATATAAAGTAATATTTAATAAATATAAGATACTCTCATAGAAGTATAAAGAATATAAATAGTATATACTGAGAGAAGTTACTTATGAAATAGAAGAACAAGTATTACTTAGTATCCAGTATTTGACTCTAAGCAAAACAGATCTTAAAAAGAAGTTTAGACCCAGCAGAGAGGAGTTAAGGCACTAATGTCTGGGTCCATCTCCACTCCCCCCAAACTGCCCCTATCTAAACAGTCTCCAGTGATCAGACCATGGGCACCACACTACCTCCAAAGTCTTCCATACATCAGCACCCCAATATTCGGCTGTCAGAATCCAGTCAATCCTCATCTCTAAGCCATTTACCCAGTATGTGTAGACCCTGGTGTCACCCCACTGTGTTCGGCCCATATCTCCTAAGGAGCTAAGGTTTTCTACCTCCTCCCAGGCATCCAGACCACCACTCCTCTCACCTGTATTCCTCCCTCCATCAGTTCTATCTAGTTGAAGATCCCGAACCATGTTAAAATCTCCACCAAGAACATTGACCCCTTCCTCCAAGAGAATGTCTTCCTCCAACAGCTCTATAATTCATACAATCCTCTCTCCCCTAACCGCCAGACAGTAACAAGAGCCCACCTTCACTGATTCCCACTCTGGCCAGTGCCATTCACCCCAGACCAAGCAATCTCCCCAGCTCTTGATTCCCCCCAAATCTCCTCTACCCTTCTTCACCAGAATCACTACCTTTCCAAACCAAGCAGTAGCCCCACCCCATTCCTTAGTCCACTCCACCCTATCATCCTCATCTTCACACTGTACATCCTGTAGTAAAAAGAGATCAGCCTCCAATCCCTTTAGCCAAGTAAAAATGTTCTTATACCACCCAGATCCCTGCAGGCCATTCACATTGAGAGAGAAAATGTTAGTTGTACTGTTCATAAGGAATATTGTTAAAGATAAAACTTCTCCTCTACAAATCCACACTCAAGTCCTCCTGTGCCAAATCTAAGACATATTCCGCAGTCAGTTCCCTCTTCTCAGCCTCCTGTGCCTCCAACCCCCTCAGAAGTTCAACTATTACCCCATCCTCTTTCTCCTCAAAGTTCTCCTGATACTCTACACAGGCCTCCTGCCAGAACCACAAACCATGGCACTCCGCCCAACAGTAGGCAGTCCACTCACCAGCGACAACCACCAGCTCTGCCTTCCTCACCTCATCTACCTCATATCCCTCCTCTTCCAGGAAGATCGCAAGAATTCTACCTTCAGCACCTCCACTACTCTATCTCTATGCAGAATTCACACCCAATGCTCCTCAGGCATGATACTTAGATCTACTTCTCCCAATACTTCAGCCACAAGGTTATCCATCACCTTGCTCATCCACAGCAGATTCCCCACCTCCTTCCCTCCAGGGGTCCTCAGCTGCCCTGCATCCAGTATTATAGTATCAGTATCTACACTGGTATCCTCATTCCCATCATCTTTCACCAGTACCATTTGGGTGACACAAGACTCTGACAACACTTTCAACAACATCTTCAAGTATTGGTGATATCAAGATGGTGAGCAACAAGCATTCTGGTGAGCATACTGGGCAGGGGGGCCCCAGTGCCTTTGACTGGCAACATGTGGGGGGGGGTCGAGGTGCTGGCCTTGGCATGCCGAGCACCTCGGTAAGGGGATGTGGAGCTGGAGGGGGGGGCAGAGGTGGAGCAAAGCAACATGGAGGAGAGAGGATGTCCTTCATGGATAAGGTCAGGATGGGGAAACAGGTGACTGGACTGGATGGCTGGCTGGAGCTAGGGAAGGCGGCTGCTACCTCGAGTGGCAAGGAGGCCTCTCCACTGGGGGATCAGCGTAGTGGGGCTGAAGGTGTAGTGGCTGGGGCAGTGACTGTTGATGGTGGTGTGACGGACAATCTGGAAAAAAATCCAGATATGATGGTTGATGGGGGACCTGGACAGGGGAGTGGCGCAAGACCCAGAGATCTGGCTGATGGTGTGACAGGTCTGGTGGTGGCCCCGTTACTCAAAAAATCTTGTTCGGAATTCGCCATCACACTGTGCTTCCGGGGCTTGGCAGTGACAGCAAAGATGGTGCTGGGGCTGCTGGTGAGTGAGGTGAAAGGAGTAGTCTCCGTCAAGTTTCTGAAGAAGCTGGAGGCAGTTGAGGTGGGGTTTGAAGAGGAGGGTCTGCTGCTAGAGGCAGTGGAGAAGGGTGTGGTGATTGGAGGGATTTCGGTGCCAATGGCAAGGTGTATGTGTTGGGATCCCCGAGTAGTTCATCTTGTGATTGTGGATTTGCTGACGGTGAAGAAAGAGGAGGCAAAGAGACTGGTCATGGATGTGGTGAAGGAGTATGGTGAGGTGGTCGACATTGGGTTCAGGGTGTGGGAGGAGACTGAGCTCAGGACAGGTGATGTGGACGTCCGGTTGAGGTTGTTTGGGATGGAGAATACAGGGAAGGCTAGAGATTGGCCAGTGGCATTGAAGTGGGGCCCAGTGGAGTACAAGGTTTCAAGGGTGAAAGGGTCTGAGGAAGAGGAGGAGGACCTGCTGGAGGTACTTGAGGATCTTGCTGGGGCAGTGGAGAGGAGGCAAAGGGCTTGGATGGCTTATGAGGCTAGGACAGTAGTAGAGGTGATCGAGGGCAAGAAGGTGCAAATGGATAAGGTGCTTTGGGAGAAGGCGAAGGGGAGACAGCTGCAGAAGGATTTGTTGGCCAGTTTGGAGGGGGGTAAAAAGGCCAGGGCTGTGGAGGAGGGCACCAGAGCGAGTGCTAGCATCTGGGCAGAGGAGGGGCAGCAAGGGGGGAAGGCAAAGGAGAGTGGGGGACAGAGGCCGGAGGAGGCTGCAGTGGACATGGCGATGGCAGTAGATAATCTGGCCCAGTATGGTGTTCCTGAGGTGGGAGAGGGGGAGCTGGAGAATGTGTCAGAAGATGGTTGGGATGAGTCTGTGTGAACTGAGGAGAGGAAGGAAGGGGAGGAAGACTTGGCGCAGGAGGCAGAGGTAGTTGGAGGGGAGAAGTGGCTATTGAGGGCATTGCAAAACGTCGCGGCTGAGGAACTGGGCGAGATCGACTTCCGGGTGATCAGTGAGGAATTCTGGGAGAGAGTGCTATGAGGGGAGGAGGTTGTGAGGAAGTTGAGAGATGAGATGATGGCAGTACTTCTGGAGGCAGAGGAGTATAAGGTCATGGAGGCAAGGGAGGTGACACTTTTAGGCATCGCTAATGAAAGGGCAGCTTATCTGTGGGGGCCAAGGAAGGGACTGGAAAAGTGGCAGGTGGTGTGCGAGGAGCATTGGGCAACAATGGAGATGGTGGATGGTGAGGACTGTGTGGAATTATTGGCAGCTCTGAATGAACAGCAAAATGTGGAAGCTGAGATTGTAGCAGAACGGAACCTGGATCTGGCTGGAGAGGAAGTGAGCATGGAATTGTAGATGTGAAGATTTAAACATTTTTATATAATTCGCTATGAATAGTACAACCAACATTTTTTCTATGAATGTCAATGGGCTTAGGGGGACTAGGAGGCGACATATGATTTTTGGATGGCTGAAGAAACTGGAGGCCGATATCTTCTTACTCCAGGATGTACGGTGTGAGGGGGAGGAAGATGGACTGGAATGGACTAGAGAGTGGGGTGGGGAGGCAGTTTGGCAGGGTAAAGTGGGAATTCTGATTAGGAAGGGGAAAGGGGACATTGCGGACACTGGATATTGGGGTAGTAGATTAGTGTGGGGGACATGGCGGAGGCCTGGATGGAACTCAATTGTGGTGGGATCTTGTTACTGCCCGGCTGAGAGAGGGACCCGAGTGGCATGGATCGGAGATTTACGAGACTCTGGGCTCTTGGTTGAGGCTGGGTTGGACTGTCTGGGGGGTGATTTTAATATGGTACGGGAGAGTAGACTGGATAGAACTGATGGGGGATTGGGTATGGCAGGAAGGAGTGGGGGATTGGAGGAATGGGAAGAGGTGGAACAGCTCAGCTCACTGGTGGATGCCATGCAACTTCAGGATGGGGATCGACGTCTATATACACACTGGGTAGGTGGGCTGGGTACTAGGATTGATTGGGTTCTGACTGCTGAGTGCTGGGGACATACAGTTTGGGAGACGATGGAGGTCGAGTAGTGCCCGTGGTCAGATCACTGGGGTATTCGGGGAGGTGGGAGGTTTGGAGGGAGTGGAGAGGGGCCAGGACATTGGCAGCTGAACTCTTCGCTGCTGGATGAGATGGATCTGTGGAATGAGTGGGTGGTGGAGGTATGATCCAAGGTTAAGAATTGGAGGCAAGCAGGAATGAGGATTGGAGATAGGTGGTATAGATTGAAATCCGAAGCTCAGAGGTACTGGGGGGAAGTGGGGAAGGAGCGAGGTGCTCAGCAGAGGAGACAAGTCCGATGGGCATCTAAGAGACTAGAGAGACTACTTCTGAATTGGGCTGGACTATTGGCAGAGGAGGGGGTGTTGGACTGGAAGGCTAAGCGGGCTAGGTTGGAAGTAGTAGAATTACAGGATCTGTTGAGGAAGGAGGAGGCAGTGCAGGCTCAGGCTATGGCGGCCAGGTTAAGGTGGCAAGGATTGGAAGAAGGAGAACGACCTATGAGGCTTTTGTCCCATCTCCTTCATGCTAGGGGAGCAAGACACTGGTGGGAAGGAGTCCTTAATGATGAGGGAGAGATGGTATTGGGTGTGCAGGGGATCCTAGACCAGCTGAGTGCCCAGTGGAGTATACTCTGGAGTGAAGAGGAGGGAGGGGAGGGGGTGCTGGACATTGAGCAGCATCTGGAAGATTGGTACCCGAATCCGGCAGCAGGGTTGGGGGATCTGGGCCGACCAGTTTTGGGGGAGAAGATCCTTCAAGTTCTGGCATCAACAACCTTAGAAACGGCACCTGGGGAGGATGGTCTGCCTTGGGACTTTTGGAAACGTATAGCGTCTGTAGAGGAGGTTTTGGAGGAGATGTTGCTGATGTGTGATGCAGTCATCAGTACCGAGGAGTGGATTGGAGGGCAACAGTTGGGGCTGGTTTCCCTGCTGTATAAAGACAAAGGGTGTAAAGAGGACTGGAAAAATTGGAGGCTGATCATGCTGCTGGATATGGACTGCAAGTTGGTCACCAAAATTCTGGTGGCGAGATTACAGGGTGTGGTACAGCAGGTGATAGGGAAGGAGCAGCGAGGCTTTGTTGGAGGCTGACTGATCCGAGATGGTATGGCATGGGTTCACGGTGTCATTGAAGGTGCTAGGGCAGCAGGGGTGGATGGCCATTTGGTATTTCTGGACCAGGAGAAGGCCTATGATAGGGTGCGGAGAGTATGGTTAGAGAAGGTACTGGAGCACATTGGGATGCCAGTGGGCATGTGTCAGTCACTTATTGGACTGCTGGAAGGGAGTAGGGCTGCGATTCTGGTAAACGGTCACAGGGGGGCTTCTTTCCCCTTGGGGAGGGGGGTGCCTCAAGGGGATCCGCTGTCTCCTATCCTTTATGCTTTTGCCCTGGAGCCATTGTTGGATCAGATCTGGTGACGAGTTGGTGGACTGAATATCTTGGGGGTCAATTGGAAGGTGGGGGCCTTTGCCGATGATATGGTGGTTGGGTTGGGCTCGGTGGCAGATGTGGCTATGCTCAAGGAGATAGTCGAGTGGTATGAGGGATGCTCGGGGGTGAAACTCAACTGGCACAAGTGTGAGACAATGGTCCTTGGGGAAGGAGTCATAGGGGGGGACGTCATTGGAACAATTGTCCCAGTGGGAGGAGTGGTATGGTATTTGGGTATCTATTTCTCAGTGTATGGCTCTTTACTTCCCAAGGAGTGGTGGGAGCGCAAGCTGGCTGAATGGGGGGTGGTATTGACTAGTTGGAGTGGTAGACAGGTGTCACTGATGGGAAGAGTAGCTGTGCTGAATGTGTATTGGATGCCAAAGCTTTGGTATCTGGGCTACCATTTGGATTTCCCTAAGTGGGTGGTCAAAAGGCTTCTCAAGATGGCCCGCTCATGGATCTGGGCTGGACACCAGAGTCAGATTGGTTGGGAGGTGTTAGCACTTCCTGTGGAGCGTGGAGGCCTTGGTCTGGTAGACTTTCCCAAGAGGCTACTCTGCTTGAGGGCATGGTGGATGAAGAGGGCTAGTGAGTTGAGAGGAGGAGAATGGGTGCCCCTTATACAGCAGTTATGGGAGACGAGGGTGTCGCCAAGGGGTGGCTCAGGTGATCTACTGTCCATGGTGGCCTTGGATGGCAGCCAGCAGATGCGATACAGAGGATTCTGGTGGGGAGTGGTAGATGGGGCACATAATATTGGACTCCGTTGGCAAGGTACTAAAGGGGATGAGGACTGGGGACCAGAGATGTGGAGGTGGGACAGGCTCTTACTGGGAGGGAATCTGGTCGAGGATTTCTATTTGGAGGAGGGTATGGAGTGCCTTAGGGGCCTGGGGCAGGACCTTTGGCCAGAGGCCTGGCAAGGGGCTGGGATCAGAGAGAGGTGGGACTGGGCAGGCATATGGTCTTGGTTCAAGGTTGTGTTGAGGTGGCTTCTGCCAAAATTCTGGGTAACATGGTGGAGGCTGTTGCATCGGAATGTGATGCTAAATTTTAGGACTGAGCATCTGGTGGATGGCGGGGTCTTTGACTGTGAGGAGTGCTATAATGTAGGGCAGGAGGGAGGGGTGGTACAGACGCCTGAACATTGGCTGGAGGAGTGTGAGAGTTTGGAGAATTTTTGGAAGGCTGTTGGGTTAAGGCTGGGGGTATCTGCGCTGAACCCTGAGGTGGGTGGGTGGTGGGCAGCACTGCAGTCAAGACTGGTGGGGGGGGTGGGTAATGAGTGGCTGACGGTTGGCTGGGCCATCGCTTTTTGGGTGGGGC
>RBNI01000608.1:0-28742 GCA_003990745.1 Jimgerdemannia flammicorona | reverse complement strand
TCTACAACTCTTTAGTGAGATCTGTAACTTATTTACATTATCTGATCAAAATAAAGAAAGACTAGAGAATAATTTAAGATATATCTTTAGTAGCTGAGTTATTGAGTTAGTATATTATATAGTAGAGGTTTCAAAAGAAACAGAAGTAAGTCTTTATGAGTATTCTTATATATATCTTAGCTATATATAACTTAATTTTTTTTTAAAAAAAAAAATTAATTCAAACTTATATATAACTCATAACCAAACCACAATCTGTTTTCAGATCAAAACTCAGTTCTACTATAGAGAAAATTTCAAAGTAACCCAAGTTTAACCATATCTAACTTCTAATGTTTTAAAGAAGTTTAAGAGTAAGTTATTCAGTATAAGTGATATCAGCCTGATCATTAAGGTTTGGAAATTGATATTTAAATTGAAACTAATCATTCTCAATCAAGAAATCTACTGGCTAGCAGAAGTCTTCAATGATGAAGAGAATTATATTATTATTAATAAATATAGAGAGATGGTTATAATAGTAGTAAGAAGTCTCTATAGTAAAGAACTTTATTACTATATCAATGAGATTTGTAAGGATTATATCAAATATTAGATAATAGAGAAAAGGAGGTATAATAAGTAGAGAGAGAGTGTTTGGACAGGAATTGAGTATATAGCAATATTGGTAAAGAGTGAATTTCTTAATTTTTTCAAATTTCTTACACTTAATGATCTTTTTGAAGAAATTAATCAATCCTATTAAAAATAACCAGAGATATACAGAATACTATACCCTTATTAGAATTTCAGAAGTAAAGTCAAAGAGTAAGTTATATATGAGCACAATATGGTATATACAATAATAGCAGCTATAATCTAGAGATCTTTGAGCAGATTGCTAAAGTAAATAGCAAACTAGCTTAGCAGTGCTCTCAGTATAACTATATATATATTTTTAATACAATTTAGTATACTATATGAGATAAGTACTTAACTATTTGTATGATAGAGAGAGAGTTGCTTACAAAATAGAAGAATTGACCAGAGGCTGATCTGTTTTAATAGATATTCAAGTTAGAACTCTCAGGGCTCAATAAAGGGTAAGTCTTCTCTAGCACTATCTAGTATATCAGAAAAAAAAACTTCAGTTTGTATTTACTAGTTTGTATTTACAGTTGTTTAGGTTTATATTATTTAATATAGTTTAAGTTCACAGCTATTTAGTTTGTATAACTATATCTTCAAGAAAACAAATCTGTTAGTATCTACTAGTTCATATTTATAGTTATTTGAATTTATATTATGAAATTATAGTTTATATATTATGCTTTCTATCTATATTTTTTGCAATTTAGTTCATGAAATATATGGAAATTTGAGGCTTAGTTCAGGACTGGTAAGCATAGCTACTCAGATAAGAAAAATGATAAACAAATAGTATTTATTATCAGGATAGATCTACAACTCAACTATTCCAATTTCCTAAATGATATTCTTAACACTATTGATAAAATCCAGATATTTATTACTGTATAGACAAGATAGAAAGAAATACAAATTACAGCTAATAAAAAATTATTTTATATAAGTAAAACAGAAATAACACTATTATTATCTCTAGCTAGCAATGAAAAGTCCTCTGATATCTCTTTCTCTGCTACCTTATCAGTCATAATGGTTTAGTAGGCAACCTTCTGAGTTTACTTTCTACAACTATTACCCCCTCTACCTTGGGTTGGTTTGCTGTACCTATTGCAGAGCAGTAGAAGGGAGGTAATGGTGATAAGTTGCCTCTTTATTAGTATCTGATCAGTGTCTTCTCTACTTTTTCACAGTCTCTGGTACCTTCAGCTGTATCTGGAGTATATTCATTTTAGTACAGCACTTTCTTCCTTTTGCTATTACTAACAAGGTGCTGTCTCAGTACATCACAAATTATGTAGAGAGTTGGCTAACCTTAGGTACCAAGTGCCTAGTATAGATTACCTGTAGGTCCTCAGTACCTGTGGTGGGGCCCTCTGGCTTTAGTGAGCTTCCTGGCAAGTATAGTTCTAGTATAGGTAACTGTTTTTCAGATATTGTTGGGATGAGAGGAGAGATGGCCATCACAGATAAGAGAAAGGGTGATTATGGTGAACTAGTAGGGTACCAGGCTGGGAGTGGTCATCAGGGCTGGGGCAGGTACTGCTTTGGTGGGGCCTTTTGATTGATATAGAGTGGTTAGGTGGTAGGTATCACTCTTGGCTTCTTTTGGTGATTCAGCAGGTTGGGCCCTGGTCATTAGAGGAGGTTGGGGGACCCAAGGCTACCTATTTCAGACATCTTGACTATACTCAACTAAAACTAAGAGCTGACATGGCAATGTGATCGAGGCTCACAGACTTGAGTAGTGGGATATTGGGGGTCTCCTCCCACCTCATATATAAGTTCTTTACTCACCTCGACTGAG
Organism: Jimgerdemannia flammicorona; assembly: GCA_003990745.1. Lineage (NCBI taxonomy): Eukaryota > Fungi > Mucoromycota > Endogonomycetes > Endogonales > Endogonaceae > Jimgerdemannia > Jimgerdemannia flammicorona. Next base: position 26,311 of record RBNI01000608.1, on the reverse strand, counting down.
AGAACCAGGTCCTACCCACCATAATATACTTTGATAAGAGTTTTTTCTTTACCTGTTATTCTCCTTGAGGTGGCAGAGACTATTTTATTTGGCTCAGGTATAGTCTTGTACATACATTGGGGTCTCAGGTATATACTTTTGGTCATTGGCATATGGCTGAATTCCCTCTGATAATAGAGAGAGTATGGTGTGCAGAATGAGGTATGGACCACTATAGACCCTACTATACCTAGTATGGTTAAGCTGCTAGACAATAGCTAGCCTAGATTTAATGAGAGGGCAGTACTTGATAGGTAGTGGGGGAGGGTTTTGGCCTATATAGTCTAGGTTCCCTTCCAATAAAAATCCATAGAACATAAGCCCATTAAAAAAAAAAAAAAAAAAAAAAAAAATGAAAAGTCCTCTAATAATAGAGAACAAATCTTGATAAAATGAAAAGCCACTATTAGCACCAAACAAAATACCAAGTACTAAAAGTAATAGTGACTTCTAAAGAAAGCCAAATAGACTAATAAAGTCAATAAAATACTTTAACAAATTGGTACTACTCTTAGATGAGCTCAAGATGTAGTTTCTGGATAAAACTCAGAGTCAATAAACTCAATTAGAATATATTCTAAATTTATATAAATGTGCCATCAATGCTATATCCAAAGATGCTATTGTAGAAAATCATCTATTTAGTAAAAAATTATAATATAATAAACAAATTCAGCATAATAAGACTGAAAAAGGATGAGAAATGGTGATCACCCAATTGGTCAAAAAAGCACTACTTTATCTCACTAGAAGAGAAGAAGACTAAAAGTAAAACAATATAGTCAAAGAAGTATATCAGATTTATAACATAACTTCTCACTTAATACTAAATCAGATCTGCTATCTATAAGGAGTAAGTAAATGAGATTTAACTCAAATATGAAAAGATGAAATATATTTACTATATAAAATATATCTATAATGAATCCACAAACTATATTATAAATACTACTATACTATGAACACTATGAACAATGAATACCACAAATATTATATACAAAAATCTCAATTTATATCAATAAAGATTTTGTTTTAATAATCTATGAACTCTTATATTATATATAATTCATTATTAAATATATACTCCTAACACCACTACATACTCCTTGAATAAAAACTGGTCACAATTGCAAGTAATGCTAAGTTTATATAATTATATTTTTAGTCTATATACTTGGCTATTTAGTTCAACTATATGTTTATAAATAAAATATATATTTAAAAAAGTTCCTCTCATAATATATGATCTATATACTTATTTACTAAATACAAATAAAAAGAATATGCATTTAATCTACTTACTAAGTTCTTTCTTACTAAATCATATTTTTTAAATAAGGGTTGTATGTACATATACTATATAAACAATTGCATCTATAGATATAATATTGAACTATCCAGTCTATATAGCAACAGTTATTCCTGTCTCACAATTATGAGAGACTATATTTTTAGTACTAGGATTCTTAATATCTACTATATTATATCACTCCAAGTATATAAGTTGATAGACTTAGCAATCTTACTCAATTTTGAAGAGAAGGCAAACTTGGACAAAAAGATATTTATCTATATCTTGTCTTATCTCAAACTACTTATCTGTAAGATTATATAATATTACTCAGTCATATTGTGGACTCTTGTAGAACTGTTACTTGCAGTAAACAAGTTAGCAAAATATAGCCAAACTTAATTTTGTATCCACAAATGGGTTATAAACTCTAATTGATTAAGTGATAAAGATATTAATTTACAGAGATTAATGAGAGATATTAGAAATATTACAAAAAAAATTCACTAGCTAGTTTAGTATAAATAACTTACTATTGGATTTAAAAGTTTGGGAAGATTCTTTCTATTTACTTGATAATAATATCCATTTTCAGATGCAAACTAGAAGTTATGGAAAAACATCTGAATAATAAGTTCAAGATTATATAGTCTAAATAATTTTGAAACTTCATCAATATAGAGTATACCTTTAGAGATATTAGTACTCAGAAGCTAGTATTTCTTAGTTATTAGTGAGCTTGAGGTGTCTATAAATTTGCTGGTTGTAATATGATCAAGCTTATTCTCAAGTGCTGTTCTGTACTCTATAAACTTAACAACTTAGAGAAGAGGATCATGTTTGTTTGTTCATTAATATGATATCTTAACTTCTATATAATGTTAATGTTCAGTTATCTCTATATCAGCATTATCTGATATACTAAATATTTGAGTTGACTCAGAAATATACTATAGAGAATAGAGTTTTTCAAAGTTCAGCAAACTTAGTGAGATCTCTATAAACTGTTATTTTAGTTTGTTGAATTAATATTTTGATCTACAAGTGTTTTTTTAGTCTGAACTAGTGATGAGGCATAGAAGTACCACTTAATGAATATTGTAAGACATTTGACAATACTAAGTAATTTGAAAATCCCTCTTATATATAAGAGAAATATCTTTTAAAAGAATTTTTTTTTTTTAGTTAAAGAGTTCACAAATAGTTCACAAACTCACCATAATATATATAATACTCATATATATCAGTTGTTAATATTTAGCTATAGTTATTTAACTAAGATTTGAAATTTTAGTAGAGAATTTTTTAAGCCCAGAATATTGAGAAATAAGCTAGATATAGAGATCTAGCTCTAGTATAAGCAGGTTTACCATATGTATATTAAACAATACAGACTTTTCTCTGGTAATATTCAGGTTATACAAACTTCTAGCAATACTCAAGATATTGTTTTTGAAGAATAAGTATACTAATAATATGATAACTGATAAGTATTCTAAGATATATACTGGGTAGGATAGCCCTAGTATATTTGACTAGCAGTATATGAGAAGGAGTCATAGCTTAGAGAGAAGTATACAGGGCTTGCTGGCTGGAGAATGTGGAAGAAGAGAAGGTAGTACTAGAGGACAGAAGACTGAGAGAATAAACTTTATAGATAAGATGAAGAGAGGACATCCAATGACTAGATTAGAGGACTGGCTGAGGAAGGACAAGAAGATAGCAAGGGCTGTAGGGTCTGATGGAGTGGCCTATAATAGTGAGAGCAGCAAGGCTGGGAGAGTAGTAGCTGAAGGAAGCAGAACTGCTGATGGCAAGAAGATTGCTAATTTGGAAAAAAATTCCAGATGTGATGATTGATGGTAGATCTGGACAAATGGTAGTATAAGGCCCAGAGATCTGGCAGATAGTGTAATAGGTCTAGTGGTAGCACTATTACTCAAGAAATAAAGATCAGAATTTGCTGTCACATTGTGTTTCCAAGTGGTAGTGATAGTGAGGATAATTTTGGGACTTCTGGTCTAGAAGATAAAGAAAGCAGTATTAGTGAAGTTTTTGAAGAGTCTGGAAGAGGTAGAGGTAGGCTTTGAGAAAGAGGATGTGCTGTTGAAAGTGATGAAGAAGGGAGTGATAGTGAGGGGAGTGATGATTCCCATAGCCTGGTGCTTGTGCTGATATCCCCAAGTGGTATAGCTGACAGTATTGGATATTTCTATAATATCAAAGGAGATGGCCAAAGAGTTGATTGTGAAGGCTATCAAGAAGTATGGAGATATCATAAATATTGAGTTTTGGGTCTGGAAAGGCATAGAGTTCAGAATAGATAATGTGAATATCAGGGTATAGCTAGCAGATAAGGAGAATATAGAGAAAGCAAGAGACTGGTTAATAGTTCTTAAGTGGGGACCTGTGGAGTACAAGGTCTCAAGAGTGAAAGGGATACCAGAGGAAGAGGAGGACCTGCTAGAGATATTAGAGGATTTGGCTGGAGCTGTAGAGAAGTGAAGATTAGCTTGAAAGAAGTTTGAGGCTAAGATAGTAGTAGAGATCATAAATGGCAAGAGAGTGTGACTAGACCAGACAGTCTGGGAGAGGGTATAGGAGAGGTACATTCAGAAGAATCTGTTGGCTAAGTTGGGAGGGGGGGTGGCCAGGAGACTGCTACTGAAGAAGCTGAATTGAGGGCAAGTGCCTAAGTAGAAGAGAAGAGAGCAGCACTAGTAGAGATCTTAGATGAGGGAGAAGACTCAGAGCTAAGTATCATTGTAGAGGATACAGAGATAGCAGAGGGGGAGTGCCCTCAGTATAAAGTGCTGAGTGGGGCTAGAGGAGATGACAAACTGCAGAATATACTAGAGAAGAACTAAAATGAGTCAGTGAGAAGGAATGCAGAGAGTGGACAGGTGAAAGGGGGGAAGAGAGTGGCCCAGAGAGTGGTAGAGGCTGTAGATGAGGAGAAATAGCTGTGGAAAATACTTGAGAATGTGGTGGCTGAGGAGCTGAGAGGGAGAGGACTTTTGAGTGTTGAGTGAGAAGTACTGGAGTGAAATTCTGTAGGGAAAAAAGATACTACAGAAACTCTGGGATAAGATAATGGTGGCTTTGCTGGAGGCTGAGATATATCAAGTAGATGATAACAGAGAGGCAGCTCTTCTGGTAGTTGCAAATAACAGGGCAGTATATATGTGGAGTCTGAGAAAAGGGCTGACAAAGTGGCAGGTGGTGTCCAAGGAGTACTGGATGAAGATGGAAGCTGTGGATGATGTAGATTGTCAAGAGATCTTAGAGACATTAGAGGCTCAGCAAGGAGAGGCAGATGAGCTTAAGACAGAGAGGAATCTAGACATTGCTAGTAATGCAGCAAGCATAGAATTGTAGAGTGAATAGCTGTTTTTCAAATAATATTATTCAATATAAACAATATAACTAGAATCTTATCTTTGAATATCAATGGGCTATAAGAAGCAGTGAGATATCAAAATATCTTTAGATAGTTGAAGGGGATGGAAGCAGATTTGTTCCTACTACAGAATGTTGGATATAATAGAGACTTGGATATTCTGGACTAGATGAAGGAATGGGGCAGTATGGCTGTTTGATATGAGTGTGTGAGTATTCTGATTAGGAAGGGCAAGGGGGATATTAGAGATATTGGATATTAGGGGAGCAGAATAGTGTAGAGTATTTGGAAGAGATTAGGCTGAAGGCCTTTGATAATTGGGTCATATTATTGTCCAGCAGAAAGAGGAGAGTAAGTGGAATAGATTCATGGGCTATAAGAGTCTAGAGTATTGGTAGAGGCAGATTGACTGTCTAGGGGGGGACTTTAACATGATATGTGATAGAAAAATAGATAGAACTAATAAGAGAAGGGAGATAGTAGAGAGGAGTGATGGCATGGAAGCCTGGAAGAAAGTCAAATATCTAGGCTCATTAGTGGATACTGGAAGGCTTAGATGGGGGGATCATAGAGTCTATACCTACTGGGTGGTAAGACTGGGCTTGAGGATTGACTAGATATTGACAGCTGAATACTGGAATATTGATATCTGGAGAACTTTGGAAATTGTTTTTAAATTTTTTATCTGATTGACTTTATACTTTTGCTCTTAATATACTTGCTTAGCATACTTGTTTAATATATACTTATTTAATATGTTTGTACTTTATCATATTAACTAAATATAAGTAAGTAAACTTTATATTAACTTATTAGACTTTCTGATATCTGTATATATATGTCTATTATAAATATTGCAGATATAAAAAGAGGTCTTTACTTGAAAGAATTATGTCTTTTCTTATCCTTCCCTACTACAATCTCTTTATATCTAAAGATAATAGATTATATATTCTAAGATGAATAAAATATATCTCAGTATGAACAATAAGTACCAAGCTATGAACAATGCATACCAAGCTATAAACAAATTGTATCAGTTCTGCAAAACCAAGGAGCAGCAGACCACAGATAGGCCACAGATTATGAAGGTATAAAAAACTAAAAAGTAGATCACAGATAGGCTACACCAGACCATGAAGGTATATAAAATCAAATAGACCACATTATACCCAGATAAGGTCAATACTAGTAAGTTTGTAGCTTCCAACTTCAATAGGAGAATAGCTAAATGACAAAAGACTATACAAGATCAAGGTGAAGATAGAGTTGATGAACAAGGTGAGGGTAGTGAATAAGATAGAGATTATGAACAACCTGAGCTTATAATTCAGAATAATGAGGTGTTTCTATATAGTTTGGACAATGAGGTATTTCTGTATAGTTCAGATGATAAGGTGCTTCTAGATGAAGAGGTGCTTCTAGATGATAAGGTACTTCTGGATAATAAGGTACTTCTGGATAATAAGATACTTCAGAATGATAATATAAAGGCTTATTTGGTCAGGTATGCAGGACAGATAGTTAAGTAAGATAGGAAAAGAAATAGGTAAGTTATTTTTGAAAATAAGTTCATAAATTATAATTTGTATATTATAGCTTATTCATAATATAATTTAGCAAATCTATGAGTATTAATAACATTTATCAAAAAATGTAAGATTAATGAAGTAATCTGAAAGCTTATAGTAAATATACTTCTTCATCACCTTTTTCTTGAAGATCTTTTTCCAAAGTGCAATAGTAATCTAAAAATAGATATTATCATTAAAATTTTAAAAGATATGAGCTTAAAGACCAAAGACAGTAATAATTCAATTTATACTATGGTGAGTATTTTATTTACATTCTATTTATATATTTATTTGATACATAGTTCATGAACTCAACCATTTTTATTTTTATTAAAAAAATAGCTATACTATCAAATTATAGTCTACTATTTCCACATTCATAAAGTCTTTGACAAAAAGTTTGATTAAATCTTCTCAGATATAAAATAGCTAAGATCTATAGCTCCAAAAGATCTTACTAATACTTGCCAACAAGTGGTATAACATTTATAAGTTTAGAATAATTTTATTTATCTGAAAGATGACAAGAGTGAGCTCAGTAAGCTATTCTATAGCAACTATATAAAACAACTACTCTATTTCATATTCTTCAAATAGAAACCTTAATTTGTAAATATATTTCAAAAAGACAAATATATTAACTATTATATAGTTATCATTATTTGTATATTTTTAAGTATATTTTTAAGTTCATAGATTTATATTTATCAGTATATACTTATTTGGCATATATTTATCTCTTTATATAATTATAGCTAGATTATATTATCTGGCCTGATGTCTTGAGTATAAGAAAATATATATGAAATAGCTCAGGATGATTAATAAGATTTGTAACTATATCAATCTACTTAAGATTGAAAAAACAGTTTATGACTTGGGTAAATATATTGACTCAGATAAAGATAGCGAGATAATCAACATCTCTGATATTTCTCTTTCATTGAATAAAAATGATCTGATCTAAAGAAGAGATGAGAAGAATATAGAGAAGAATATATAGTAGGAGAAATTGTTTACAAAAGAAGAAAGTATTTATAAAAGAGAAGTGTCTATAGAGAGAAATGTTTGCAAGAGTATTTGTAAATAAAAAAAGAAATAAAATGGTCTTTTTTAGAAATTCTATCTTATATTTACTCATTGTTTGCAAACTGTTCATATTTATGGAATATAAGTTTATACTTGTATTAAAGAGTTCATATCTGTGGAATATCAGTTTATGCTTATATTAAAGAGTTCATATCTATTATTAATGAAAAAGTTTATATTCATAACAAATATTCAAATATATATATATGTTTTTATCTGTAAAATATATTCAAGTTTACAATATACTATTATAAACATATACTAGAATTTATAGATCTTTAACAAATACACTAAAAATTGAATAATTTTTTTATAATATAATAACTCCAACAAAAAGATCTTCTTAGCTACTTTTGGAGTCTCTAGGGGTATCAAAATCACTTCTTAGTTCTTGTAGGAAATTTGCTCTCAGTAATAATGAGTATATCTCTATATCTTTATCATTCTATCTCAGAGGCCTGACTTGCTCTTCTTGATCCTTTTGACTCAATTGGTATCTTGTACTTTTGTCTATAGAAGGTGAAGTCCAGAAGTTATTTCTTAATATCTACATTGACTCTAACTCAGTGCAACCAGTCAGTTCTCAAAATCAGATTATAGAAGATTACTGGGGTTACAACAGCTTGAGATATATTAAGGTAGATCTTTCCAACTTGAATAGATATACTCTGACTAGTCTAAGGAGAGTAGATACTGTTCTATTTATCATAACAACTCTTGCTTTAGTTTCTTTATCAATTCTCCACTCAATCCTTTCTAGTATTTACTAGGTGATAATACAAACTGCTGCTCTAGTATCAATAAGAATTCTAGTATTTTCAATATATACTTTTCTATTAGCTAGCCTTGTAGATTAATGTTCTTAATGTAGATGTTCATGAACTATATAGATAGTGTTAGGCTTCAGTATATATAGTCCTTAGATAGAGATTCTTTTGGTATCTTCTTTAGCTTTCTTGAGGAATTTTTGCCTAATTTCTGGTATATTCTTGAGAACTTGTTCAAAGGTGAGATCTGTATTCTGAGTGCAGAGATGTTTCCAAAGTGATACTACTTTATGGGGCTTACTGTTCCTTTGATATCTAGGTCCCTTGAGGTAAATTCTCTCATTTCTATTGGATATTTCATCAGCTGAAGATTCTATACTTATGTGTTCTTCTTCTTTAAGATCAGATAGAGAGATACTTCTTGATACTCTTGATGGACTAGCTTCTGGTTTAGAGATATCTCTTCTAACTCTCTTGTCCTTTTTCTAAGAAGTATCTAAAGAGAAATAGCCATATCTCAGATATTTGCCTATAGATATGGTTACTGGCAATAGTGGTAGAAGCAGGGTCCTTAGAGGTCTTTCTTATCCTCTGATCTGTGCAGGTGCTATATCTCAAGTTACCTTAGAGGAAAAGGCTTTGTAGTATAGATAGATATTATCTTAGCCATAAAGCCAGATAGCTTCTTCTTTTGTTTCTCAAGTCTCTTTATTTACTTGAATGATATTGACATTTCTATCATTGGATGAAAGTTGTTTCTTTGGACAAAACCTCTAAATGTAATCTTGGTTTCTATAGTTGAAGTAAGTTGGGGTATAGGAACTTATTACTAGTAATCCTACAGTTATAAATAGTAGAGCCTGAGTGAGACTTCTGTTATCTTACTGCTGATAGTCTGGTCTATTATCTTGATGATAATCTTGTTGTCTTCTCTCTTAGTTCTTTAACTAGACAACTATAATGACTAGGTCTTTTATTTATTTGGTGAGTATTATCATAAGATCCTTTTGAATTCTTGGTAGAGACTACTGTTGTTGCCTGTATTAAGTTGAAATTAGGAGTAGATATCTAGTCTTATAGCTGGCTAACTGGGCTCTTAAGTAGATATTTTCTTATTTCATAATTATTCTATAAGTTCTTGAGGTTTCAACTTAAGCTGATTTTTGATATTCTTATACTTGTTAGGGTAGTCTAGAGTCTGCTTTCTAGTATTCTTGTGCTCCAGTAACTTGTTACTCAATACTTTAATAGTCTATTCTGATGACTTATCTTCAAAACTCTGAGAATATTCTATTGAGGAAGGTGGTTGAGATCAGGGCTAGTTAGACTATAGGTTATAAGTTTGCCTTAATCATCTGGGCTTGAATCCAATAGTAGAAGTCTTTTGGAGTTTTATTAATAGCTTGGCTCATATAGATCAAAGCTTCTTGTGCTTCCTGTTAGTACTTAAGACCATTGAACTAGATATAGAACCAGGTCTTATGAATATTATATCTATCCATATGGTCTCTATTTGCTTAAAGGTTTTTGGCTTATTCTATTTTATAGATATCTCCTCTAACTTGCTTTGCATAGTTGTACTTCTATAGAGCAGGACCTCTCAGGAGTGATTCTACAATTCTTAGCTTTCTCTGGATATCTCACTACTTGGCTACTACTTGTACTTCAATTTCTCTAAAAAATTTCTCAATATCTTCATTGTCTATATCATAGAATTTTAGAAAATAACTTATATCTAGTTTGTCTTTACTATCTAAGTCTAGTTCTGGGGTAGAGTTTCTTGATAATGCTTATAGAGATAGAGATAGTAGAGGTGTCTAATGAACTAGTGGTACTGATAAGAGATAGTATCTTAGTGAAGATATAGAGAGTCTGACCCTTTTAATTAAAGCTGGGATAGAGGTTCTTAATAGTAGTAGTTCTCTAATTGAGTAATAGTAATTACTAAATACTGAGATACTGAGAGGGCTAGAGCCTCTTGTCTCTTGTAGATAGTATCAGAGTATAAAGGACCAAGGTACTGAGGTTCTAGCAATTAGAATGGGATAGATATAGCTAATGTTCAGTTTATCTGCTCCTTGCTATTGTGAAGTAGTAGAGTTCTATTCATCTTATCAAGAGTCTATATTATTGTCTAAATAGTGATAGAGGTTGAATTTATCCCTCAGATAGTCTGGTTGACTTCTTCAATTATCATCTTCCTCTTATTCTAGAAGGTAAGAGTAGTAGTCTTCTTCTTTTTCAGATATTTCAAAATATACTTAATTTAGTGATATAGCTCAGGTGATGACAATAGTAATATAGTTACTTTTGCCTAAATTTCTTCTATAGATTAGAGTCTGGTATTTTTCAGAAAAATCTTCTTCTTATTCTGAGCTTTGGGTCTAAATAGGCTTAGATTGTCCTCTGAGTTATTTTTTTTTTTTTTGAGATCAAATTATAATCTGTATCACTTCTCTCTTCTGATTTAGTTTTCTGACTACTAGTTCTGAACAGAGTGAGAGCTGTCCTAATAATGGTGTGAGCTTCTCTTCCTGAAGTAAGCTGTTGTTGGCTAGTTTCTCCTGAATTCTCTACTATAGATAGCTGCTGGGTTCTTGAGCCAAATGGTCAAGTTTTTAGAAAAACTTTCCCAGTTGAGTCTCTAAAATGTGATATACAATTTATATATCTTGGTATTCTGATATATATGACTCAATATATTACTAGATATCTGTATACTATTTATCTCCTTATCTAACAATACTCTGACTCAATGTTCATTTTAACTACTGTTTGATCTATTTATATTTATATTACATATCTTGAGTCAGAGTCATATAACAGGCTATTCAGAATATTGAAATAGCAAGTAGGTTAAAGAATGTTTATACAGTTTCTGGTAATTAAGTTCAAAGGTTCTCAGAGTTCCTTGGTGGGCTATAACTTCTTTTAACTATAGAGAGATTTTCTTGATCTTGTTTTCTAATAGCAGTCTTGACTGACTAACTTATATCTTGAGTTCTGTGATGATTTTCTATAGCAGATTTAACTGACTGACTTGTATCTTGAACTCCAAGAGAGTCTTGTTTTCTAATGGTAGTTATTTCTAGTAGTAGTTCTATATCTAATTTTAATAATAGTCTTAACTGACTTATATCTTGAATTATATAGCAAGAGAAATTCTTCAACTTAAACCTCAAGCAATCATTGCTCTAGTTATCTTATTTCTTAAAATTATTTCTATCTCTTAGAGGCAGTGTATTTCTCTATAAAATTTCTTTTTACTTTAAACTCAAACTGACTAAGATTTATTCACTATAGATCAGGAGGTATTTATATAGTTTTCAGGCTATATATAAGGCTAGATAATTAGTTTTAACTCACAATTACTAAAAGATACTAATTTGCATAATTTTGAAATTTAGATAACTAACTAACTGAATAAGGCTAATTTATATTTGTAATAATTTTAACTAGTTAATATATAGTTACTATTTGTCTAACTAACTAACTTACTCAATTTGACTAATAGAACTACCCTCATATATTTTAAAATTCAATATAACTGAAATTATATCATTCTTATCCTCCTTTTCATTTTCTTTAGAAAGTCCAGCCAAATTATTTTCTGTATCCTCCAGGAAATTGTTGAAGTTATCTTCTAATAAAATAAGTAAGTTGTCACTATTCTCTAAGTCATTATTGATAATATCACTAAGAGGTATGAGATCATTCTGTTCTTGAGATCTCTAGTCAATAGTGAGGTCATTTATAAGTAAAGAATATCTGTAGAATTCTGAGAGAAGCAGACTCTTAAAGAAGGGTCTTGAAATAGTATAATCAGATCATAAATAAACTAATCTGAGTTATTCTCTAGGATAGAGTTCCAAAGGTCTTAAACCTCATCACTCTTAACTATAATGGTAGATTGGGCCTCTTCTGTAACTATTTCTTCAAGATAGTCTGTATAGTAGCTTATTAGTTCTTGAATATCAGAGACTTTAATATATTCTAGATTAGGAATAGCTTAGAGTATATGTCTGAAGATCTAATGAACTCTTTTGGCCAATTTCTATTTATTGTAATGTAGCAGATGCTTAACCTTGGAAGTATGTCAGATTTCTATATCTTGAAAACTTAATCTTCTTTGACTCTGCAGAGTTCTTGGATGTAGGGGTGGGTGAGTTTGAAGTATATCTGCCTATAGGCTTACTAGTTCCTTTGCTTTCTCTTTACTTTGAACTATTTCGATCTGAGGTTTATTTACTCTAAGATACTGGGTTATTTATATAAGTTTACTAGCTATAAGGTGGCTAAGTAATGAGTCATTTTGCAAGTATTAGATCTTTTAACATCTACTAGGATTCTTCTGATTGCCAACTTTCTAACATCTTCTGAATCTTTGCAAATGTTAAAGTTTCTGCACTTTGCAAAATATGACTGCTATTTGTGTGGCTATACTATATTGGGAATTGAGTTTAGATACTGTGATCAAGTGTCTAATTCCTCTGATTTATGTTACTAATTCAGATCAACCATTACAACTTCCTCCTGAATAAATAATTCATCTCTGAAATATCCTATTCACTTGAACTCCCAGGTTTCTATGATTTATATCTCCTTGTACTGTACGATTTGTACTTTTACATTCTTCCAGTATTATCTCCTGATATATCCAAATTCTCCAGGGATTACCTCTCAGAAATGAGCTAGAGCTGGCTCATTGTCTTTGAACAACTTGTGTACTCTCTTGGTGATCATGATCTGAGTATAGGAGAGCTAACATTCTCTGATCCAGTCTTCTTTTTCCATTTTTGGCTTTGAATTCAGTAGTTGTCCTAGTCTGAAGTATTCCTAAAACTCAGTTCAGTTCTGATAGGCCTTGAAGTGTGAAATTTGTGACAAGTGGGTCTGGACTATACTCTGGATGCTATCAAAGGATTCCTCTATTGTGGGTGGCTTAGTGGAACACTACTGTCTTTCTATAGCTCATTGGGTGGCACTTGTGATCTTGAGGGCAGCTGTATTACTTCGTTGACTGTTTATGATACTTCTTGAGTCAGTTTTGATAAATGGTAGTAGGGATGATTGTGTCTGAGAGTTTTCGTAGCCGAAAGGTAGTTCCTTTTATATCTTGTACAAGGTAAGGTCTTTCCTACTTAGGCTCTAGTTTTCATGACTATGAAGCTTCTACTATGTTCTGATACACCAGGACTTTGTCTCCTATCTTGATAATCTCCAGAGGCTTGTGAATTTTTTCCACATTATTCCATTATAGTGTCTGCACCTTGTTTATATAATCTTCAGCCTTCTTTCTGATTTGGTGTAGTTTTCATATCTCCATATTCACATGTTTCCATACAGCATCTCTATTAGATGATATGGTTCCTTGGGAACTTTCTTCTCTGAATAGCATTTCTTGAGGGGTAAAGTGGGTACTTTGTGATTGGATATCTCAGAGAGCAGATAATACTATTGGCAGATAGTGATCCCAGTTTTTGTAGTTATTACAGATCTTGGTAATAACATTCTTGAGAGTCTTGTTGGTCCTTTCCACCTGTCTATTTCCTTGAGAGTGATAAGCTGTAGTCCAAATATGCTGAATCTTGTACTCCTTATAGAGAACCTCAAAGAACTGGTTCATGAATTCTGTCCCTCTGTCTGTGGTTACTTGCATTGGGGTCTTGAATTGGCAGATGATTTCTTTGTAGAAGAAATTAGCAATTAACTGTACATTGGCTTCCTTGAGGGGTCCTGTCTCTATCCATTTTGTGAAGAGGTCTACAATGACAATGATGTATCAGTTGCCAGTCAGGGTCAAGGGTAGAGGGTCAATTATATCTATTGCAATGTGGGCAAATGGTGCTGGTTCTATATGTGATGATCCCAGGGCTTGATTTTGTTGGTCTTGTTTCTACTTCTGGCATTTGTCACATGTCTTGACAAATTGTCTAATATCTTCCTCCATTTCTGATCACCACATTGTTCTTCTTACTTTATCATATGTGTTGGTTCCTCCTAGATGGCCAAGTTCATGTACTGATTGCATTGCTTACTCCTTCTTGTGTTCTGATATGACTAGTAGTTTTCTTTTCTTCAGTATTTCTCCATCAGTCTCGAATTGTTTTCATGTTCTATTGATAATCATTTGTATTCATTCTTCTAGATGTTGTGGCATCTTTTGCTATCTCAGGTATGTGATGATTCCATAGTAGAGTTTCTTATTCATAATTGATTTGCTGTTTGGGAGTCCTTCAGAGTATCTGTAAGAGGGCATCTGCATTGGCATTAGTTCTTCCTGAGCGGTGCATGATGGTTATGTCATATGCTTGTAACTTCATGATCCATCTGGCATAGATTCCTTTGGGTTGCCCAGTAGTCAGTAGCCAAGTAAGGGCTGAGTAGTCTGTCTGAATGGTGAAGTGTCTTCTAGCAAGATAGTAGTGGAACTTTTCTACAGTCCAGATGACTGTGAGATACTCCAACTTGTATAATTCATATTCTTTTTCAGCTCCTCGGGTTCCATGGCTGAGATATGTAATGATATACTCTACTTTGTCCTTCTTTTGAGCTAGGACTGCTCCTAGTCCTTGTGTACTTGTATCTGTCTGAAGGATGAATTCTTGGGTCCAGTCTGGTCTTTTAAAGATGGGTGCCTGGGTCAGTCTGACCTTGAGCTCATCAAATGCTTGTTGCTGCCTGCCTATTCATTGGAATTTGATGTTCTTCTTGTTCAGTTTATAGATTGGGCTTGCGATGTTGGAAAATCCCCTAATAAATCTGTGATAGTAGGAGGTAAGTCCCATAAAGACTTGGGCTTCAGTAATGGTAGTGGGTCTTAGGTATACTGCTACTGCTTGTATCTTGAGAGGGTCCATATATGTTCCATCTCAGTTGATGATATGACCCAGATAGGAGATCTCAATTTCTGCAAACTTGTATTTCTTAGGCTTGATGTAAAGACCATGTTCTCTCAGTTTCTCCATTATCTGCTAGATGTGCTGCAGATGTTCTTCAGCTGTCTTGCTGTAGATGATTACATCATCTATATAAACTATCATCTATCTTCCCATATCATAGTGGAAGATTTTGTTCATTATTCGGTGGAAGCTTGCTGGTACATTACACATTCCAAATGGCATTTGCAGGTAGATGTAGGTTCTGTCTGGGGTTATGAAGGCTGACCTTTCACTTGCTGCTTTAGTGAGACCAATTTGATAGAATCCTGAGTATAAGTCCAAGGTGCTGTAATACTATACTTCATCTCCTAGGGTTATAAGGATATCACTGATAAGGGGCAGTAGTTGGTGATCCTTTTTTGTAACCAGGTTGAGTTTTCTGTAATCAGTGCAAAGTCTTGAGGTGAATTCTCCTAGCTTGCTTCCTTTCTTTGGGGCTAGTATAACTGGTGAAGCCCAAGGGCTGCTGGCTTCTTTAATGATACCTACTTCCTCCATTTGCTTGATTTCTTCCCTAAGCCATTCACAGTAGGCTGGTGGGATGGGTCTTGCTTTCTGATAAATTGGTTCAGTATCTCCTGTATCTACATCATGGTAGTAGTGTGGGGTCTTTCCTTTGATGTCTCTGAAATCTGTAGCAAGGACATCCTTGAATTCATAGAGTATCTTCTTGAGTTTCTTTTTGAGTGAAAACTTATTTCCTATGGTATAGCTATGCTTGTTTGTAGTTTCCTCCTTCTTGTGGTCCAGTTCAGTGATCTTGGTGCTGGCAAATGCTCCTCTTCCTGTGGATCCGAATTCTTTTCTTCCTCTTTCTATTTGATCCAGCTTCTTGACTTCTATGATCCTTGGCTGAAGAACTAGGAGGATCAATATCTGTGCCAGTTGGTCCTTCTTCTTGATTGGAAATGGAATTGTAAGATTGTAGTTTCTAGTAATAAGTAGTATTTCTCCAATATAATCAGAATCAATAACTCCTCCTTCAATTGTGATTTCACTCCTAGCCAGGCTGCTTCTTGTCTTGAGGATTCCAATATGGTCTTTTGGAATAGTCATTTCCAGACCAGTTGCAAGTAGGGTGGTTGTCTGGAGTTCCAGTACAGTTTCCTCTACTGTGATAATATCCATTCTAGCAGCATTTTCTGATCTATATTCTGGTAAGACTACATCAGGGTGAATCATCCAAATCTTGATCTTGATTTCCTCTTCATTATCACTATCTTCAAGGAGAGCTGGTGGTTTATCTTCTTCTTCTCTTTTCTTTTCTTCTCTTGCTTGTTTCTCAATGGCCTTCTCTCTTCTTTGATGGTAGGTTTCCTTGATTTTATCAGTGTACTGATAACACTCATTGACATGTTCCATACAGTACATTCGGATCCCATGGGGGCAGACTCCTTGTAGTGCATATCCTTCTGCAATCTTCTTGCACCATTCTTCTTCACTCATCCATCCAACTTTCTTCTTTTTCTGAGTAGTCACCATGTAGGCTTCCTCCTGTTTGCTCTCTTATTCCTCCATGTCAGGCAGAACTCCTTTTTTGACATTGATAGAAATTCATATCTTCTGTTCTCTATAGATGATCTATATCTTCTGTATATTGAGGTCGATTATTGCTCTGGCTTTATGAAGCTATTGATTGCTGATGAGGATGTCATAGTTGGTTGCATTGGTTACAATTATATCCACTGGGATGATTGCTTCTCCAAACTTGATGGGAACATCTCGAATCTTTCCCAGAGGTGTGGCTCTTGTATTGTCTGCTATGATGAATACCAATTTGGTTACTTCTTCAACCTCCCAACCTAGGTGGTCTGCTGCTTTTTTACTGAGGAGACATCCTTCTGCCCCAGTATCAATGATAGCTTCAAAGATTCTGTCTTCAATTTGGTAGATTGTATAGGCAGAAGTCTTATGGTTGTCTTTGCTTTCTTCTCCTAAGTCCTCTTGAACATTGTTGGCCTCAGTTATCTTTCATCCTTGTTCCTTGGTTATTTTAGCAAGTCCAAACCTCATTTGCTGTCTGAATGTTGGGATTTCTGCTAGCTAGCTAAAGGTTGCATTGACCTTTTGTTGACTGAGGTCCTTGAAGATATCATACTTGAAGGTCTTGGTTTTGCAAAGCTTCTTTTTCTTTTCTCCTTTGCTGGCTAGAGTGGTTCCTCAGATGATATCTTGAACTGCTTGTTCCAGCTCTATATCTTGATCCATTTCTTCAGCTTGACTTTCTGTAGTGGTTTTCATCTGCTTTTCCACCAGGTTCTTCTTAGGTCTTCCTGGCAGTCTCTTGTATGGTTCTTTGTGGACATCTTTCTTAGTAGTCTGGATAGAATACACCTCTCATTCCTCTTCATCAGAGTCTCTAATTTTCTCAAATGTGATGATGTTGGCCTATTCCTTGTTTCTAGTAGTATTGCTTGGCTGGGCCTTGTGCTTGGTTTCACTCATACATTCATATGAGTAGTGGCCTTCCTCTCTACAGCTGTAGCAGGTACCTTTCTTCTTGTTTATGGTGACAGCAAACTTCTGAATTGGGTGGCAATCTCTTCCTCTGATTTCTTTTACTATGTCTCCTAGGTGAGCAGTCATTTCAGTGAACTGCTTGGCGAGCTCTTCCATAGGGTCACTGTTTCTCTGCTGCTCTGTAGCTCTTGGCTGAGGTGTTTTTTGATTGATCATTGTGGTAGGAATTATACTAGTTATCTTGAGTACTTTGATTCTAACTTTTTTTTTTTTTTTATAGTCTCTTGAACTCCTTTATTACCAGTCTAAATAATATTGAACCCCATTCCTAACCACTATAAAGATAAATACATTCCAATACCCATCAGCCAACTTCTTTCTTCTATTTCACCCCATAATCATCTAGCACTAAGTTATCTTGGCTCCCCTGAACAATATCCTGCACCTTCCTCAGAGCCCCCAACTAATGCCGCTTCCTCTGAAACCACCACCCTTGTACTACCTCTTGAAGTAGCCACTGCTACCACTCTACCAATTCACCAATTCTCATCCAGAGATCATGTTCAAACACCTATCTCCAGTAGACCACCATCAACACCCATACCCCCAGAATCTGGCCCAGACCCCCCCCACATATTACTAGTCACTCCAACCAGATGCTGCTTAACCACCAGACTGATAGGGTCCCCTAGCTGCCTCTCCTTGGGGCTCCAATATCCCTCCAATATTTGCCAGTAACCTTTGACCCCTGGACATTCTGCCATAACATACTCTGGAGTCTGAACCACCCCTCCATCTACCTTACTACACCACTCACATTCCTTAACACCTTCCTCTATCATCCAATCTGTCCTGTACCCCAGCATCATATTTCTCCTCAAAAATCACCACCAAACCACCCAATACTTCAGTAGTAACACTTTGAGCTGAGAGGCTCCCCAGGTCCAAATCTGGTCCTACTCCCAGCCATCCCCAAGTCCAACCCTCTGCCAGCCCACTGGCCACCATTCGAGGGGGCCAGACCTGATCCACTCCATCACCTTGGTCAAGGAGTACTCTGCCAGTCGATGACCACCAATATGAAGACCCTCCAACTTCTACCATCATTGTTCAGGATCTACCCCTGTACCCATCTCTGGCCCTGCCAATCCCATGGCCAGCTAGACCTCTACAATACCCCACAAAAACCCCTTAAATCATAGCCAACTGATTTTTCCCACCTGAACCAACCCTTGCATATTCTTCCAGATCTCACTTTGGGGGCAGAATCTGACCTTCCAATTGTCCATAGCCAGTCTGCTCCAGCCATCCTCCCCCAACTCTACCAGTTGATACCCCCACCAGCCTCGGAGTACCCTCAATCTTCTCTGGAAGTCCACCAGACTCAGCCCTCTATCAGCTGTCCTAAGCACCACCATCTCCCAACTAATCTATGGTTACCTCCCTTTCCACAACCATCCTTCTACCACCTTCTTCAATCTCTGTACCACCTATCTAGGAAAGTCCAGATGGTACTCCAAATACTATAGCTTTGGCAGCCAGTATACATTCAACACTACCACTCTTCCCACCAAGGAGAGGCATCTTCCTGACCATCCTATCAGTACTCTCTCCCACTTCTGTATCATACTGCACTACTAATCATTCAGCAACACTATCCCATAAACTGAGAACTATATGCCCAAGTATCAAATAGTACTCTTCACTACTACTGTTCATCCAACACTTCCATCTTCTCCTAAACCCACCTCTAGCTCCATCATTTCACATTTGTCCCAGTTCAGTTTGACACCTGCCAGCCTCTCATATTGTCTAACCCCTTCTCATAAGGTCTTGACATCAGCCAGACAGTCTAGCCCCACTACCATATCATCTGCAAAAGCCCCCAGCTTCCACACTATATCCCCTATCTTTAATCTAGTGAGTTGCTCTTTTAGCCAAGCCAATAGTGGCTCCAAAGAGAGAATGTAGAGCAGGGGGGAAAGTGGATCACCCTGTAGCACACTCCTCCCCGGGGCAAACTCTGGACCACTTTACCCATTCATTAGTATAGCTGCTCTACTGTCTCACACCAGACCCATCAATCTCCCATCCCTTTCTCTGCTACCTTACTGGTCACAAGGTTTGGTAGGCAATCTTCTGAGTCTCCTTTCCCCTATTATTACCCCCTCTACCTCAGGTTGGTTTGCTGTGCCTGCATGGGCATAGTGGGAGGAGGGCAATAGTGATGAGTTGCCCCTTTATCAGTATCAGATCAGTGTCTTCTCCACTTTTTTGCAGTTTCTGGTATCTTTGGCTGCATTTGGAGTATATCTGTTTTGGTGCAGTGCCTTCTTCCTTTTGCCATTGCTAACAAGATACTGTCTCAGTGTATCTTGGGTTACGTAGGGAGTCAGCTGATCTTGGGTATCAAGTGCTCAGTGTAGGTTACCTGCAGGTCCTTGGTGCCTGTGGTGGGGCCCTCTGGCTTTGGCGAGCTTTCCAGTGAGCATGGTTCTGGCATAGGTGACTGCTTTTTGGGTGATGTTGGGATGGGAGAGATGGCCATTACAGATAAGAGGAAGGGTGATTATGGTGAACCAGTGGAGTGCCAGGCTGGAGGTGATCATCAGGGCTGGGGCAGACAATATTTCAGTGGAGCCTTTCGATTGGCTGATGGGGGGTGGGGTGGTGCAGGGGCCAGCATCCTGGCTGTACCCAACTGGAACCGGGGGCTGACACGGCAACGCGATCGAGGCCCACAGGCTTGGGGAGTGGGACCTTCCTCATTTGGCAGTACCCAACTGGAACTGGGTGCTGACACAGTAATGTGATCGAGGCCCACAGGCTCGGGAAGTGAGAGTGGGGTCTCTTTGGGCCCTAGCCCATGTATAAGTCCTTTGAGGAAGGTGCTGCATGTAAGTCCTTTACTCACCCGCTTTGAATCTACTTTGCTCTCTATTGGTTGGTTGGGGGGTTTTTCTTTGCCTCGGGCTTTCTTTTGGAGTTCAGGGGGCTATTCTTTATTCAGTTCCAGCACTGCTAGATCTGATGCATAGGTGTGCTCTCGTATACAAACAATGATCCAGCCCTAGTGAGCAGACAAGTCTAGTCTATGTCATGGGGGTCGACGTAACCAGTGTTTGACAGGCATAGCTGGAGCAGTGAGACAGCTGGACAATTTAGTAGCCTAGGTTAATGGGGGGATATTGTTCGGTGGGTGGTGGGGGAGGGTTTTGGCCTATATAGTCTAGGTTCTCTTTCAATAAAAATCTGCAGGACTATGAGTCCATTAAAAAAAAAAAAAAAAAAAAAAAAAAAGACCCATCAATCTCCCTACCTCTACCATGCTGAACCTGGCCTTCAGTAGTACAGCTTCCAAATAATTCCACTGCACCCTATCATATGCCTTCTCTTGATCTAGAAAGACCATTTGCCCATCTACCTGCCAGCTCCTACAGCTCTCTAGCACATTCTGCACCCAAGTGATGCTATCTCTGATCTGCTTCCCTTTAACAAAACCATGCTAGTCCTTACCCACCAGTTGGCCAATCCACTGTTGCAACCTCCCAGCCAGAATCTTGGACACCAATTTCCTATCTACATTCAGCAGCATGATGGGCTGCCAATTCTTCCATACCTGCTGATCCCCCTTCTCCTTATATAACAGAGAGATTAGTCCCAAAGAATCATTGCCAATCTAACCACCATTATTTAGGACAAAGTTTGCCATTTTGACAAGCCAATCACTGAACTCAACCCAGAACTCCTTCCAGAATTCCTAAGGCAGCCCATCTTCCCCAGGGGAGGATCCCACTTGCACTTTCTACAAGACCTCCATCACCTCCTCCAGTATTACTGTACTCATAACTTTCATGCCTATCTCAGGCTATGCCACTACTGGCCAACTGCTCACCAACTTGACATTGTCCTCTAGCAATATTCTATCCTCCTCAAGCTCTCCTTCATCCTGCCAGAGAGCTTGCCATTGCCCAGAAATCTCCCCCAGCATTTCTGCAACTTCAGTCACCTCTGTACCATCTTCTTGCAACATAGAAGCCCAGCTGTGACACACCCTCCTGGCCTTCAAAACTCCAGATAGATACTTTGTGGGCCTCTCTCCTTCTTCCAACCATCTAGCCCTCAGTCTTGCCAGCAGGCCATCAATCCTCCTATCCTCTGCTGCCTTGAGGTCCAGTTGTAGGTCAGCCATCTCAGCTGCTAGTTGGGAGCACTTCTTCTCTGACAAGATCTCTCCTTCTATCCACTGTAGTCACCACCTTAACCCTTGCTCAACTCTCCTCTCTTTGTCTCTCTGCTCCTTTCCAGCAACCTCACCAATATCCTGCCAATATGCTCCTGCTAGGTATTTGAATCTCCCCCACCACTGGCCAATTGACAACCCTCCATCCTTCTACCATACCACCTCCCACCTAGCAGTCTCCACAAACTGATCCCACTCATCCTGCCTTTGCAGGAGGGCCACATTGAGATGCCAGCAGCCCTTCTCCCCACCAACTACCTGAAACCTGCTATACATCTCTACTCCCCAGTGATCAGACCAAGGATACTACTATATCTCAACAATATCCAGGACATTTCCCTAGCCTTTAGCTACTAAAAGCCAGTCAATCCTTGTGCCAACCAGCCTCTCTCTAACAGAGTACCACCAGGTAAAGGGCCCTGGCCTATCTCCCTGCTACTGCCAGACCTCATCCACTAGTCCTATCTCCCTCTCAATCTGGAGCCATTGAGAGAGCCCAGTAGAGCCTGCTATACCAACCCTCCTATTTGATCTATCTAATATTTTGTTGTGAATCATGTTAAAGTCCCCCCCCAAAATGTCCAGCTCAACTTCCACCTAGTCTTCCCATGCCAGCCAGTCCTCTAGCCATTGGTTTCACTCTCTGCCAACTGCTGGGAGGTATACCAAGCCCACTACTAATCCATCGCCAGTACTTCCTTTCAATTTGCCCCATACTAATCGATCACTATAAGTTTCAGTCTCTACTAGTTCTCCTTTTCCAATACTAACCAAGATTCCAATCTGTTCATTCCAACCAGTACTGCCAAACCATTCCTTGCTCCACTCTATATAGTCCTGCTTACCATAGGCATGAATATTCTGTAGAAGTACTATGTCATACTTACAAACCTTTAGCTATTAAAACAGATACTGTCTTTTAACACTATTGTGCAGACTATTGACATTTAAAGACAAAATATGTAGACTGTTTATCATTATGGGTGAAAATGTTTAGAGCTCTACTGGAGTCACCACCACTCTCTCTGCCCTACCCCAGATTATTTTTCTTTATTCCTCACAGATAGTCTTCCAGATATGTACTCTATTCTCACTACCATATAAGGCCTCTACTTGCCCTGATGCCACCCTCCTGATATCAGCCATCCTCTCCTCATTAACATCATACCCCTCATCATCTAGAAGTGCTGCCACCATAGTCATCACCAACTTAGGACCCTGTATAGCTATGTTTAGGAATCCCTCCCAAGCCTCCTGTGACCCCTGAAAGACATCCACCTCCTTAATATTCTCCTCTGCAAGCTCCTCCAGCACTGCCTGGAACCAGATATCCAATGTCATCTCCAAAGGCCTAGGAGTGGTAGGCCTGGAGGTCCTGCTCAACTCCTGCAGTATCTCATGATCAACTGAGACATCCGAGGTAATGTCCACCAAGTCATCCTCCTCTGAGTTCTTCTCTAGCCTCACCACCTCACCTGCCTCTGGATACTTCCAGTATATATTAGCCACCCCAGTTATCTGGATATCCTCTAATTGAGTCTCCAGTATAATCTCCACAATATCCTCAAAACCACCCTCTCCCACCTCCTCTCTGTTTGCCCACTTGCCTGTTACTAGAATATACACTGAGTTTTCCACCCCTTCAAGCTGTGAGAAGGACACCTCGGCCACCTCTACTCCTTCTATCTGATGTTTGACTGCCTCCTTTCACACTATCTCCTCTTCTTTAGAACCCTGAAGGACTGCCTGCAAATGCTCCCAGTTTGCTCTCTGCCATCTCTTCCACCTCCCATCCATCAGGATCCAAATCCAGTCCTTGGCAAATTTCTCCCATCTCCTCTTTTGCAGATCCTTGGTGGCTTCTCTCTCCTTCAGTGCCAGTAGCAACTCCTCCTCCTGCTTGGATTCCTTCCTCCACCACACCTTACACTCTTGACCACCAACATAGATCACCTCTGGTCAATCTCTCCTGAGCCCCATGGCCTCCTTGCCCTCCAGCCTAATCATTTATCTCACAGTTTCCATTCCATAGCTTGGTCCTCTCCCAGAACATGAAGCCAAAATATACCATTTCTCCAAAGCTCACCAGTGCCTCTACCACCATCCCCTTGATCTCCTGCCTTCCCAGAGTCAGCAGCCCTTCAACCACTAGTTGCACAGCACATGGATCCCACCTCAGGCACCTTGCCATCTCCACCTTGATGTTCTTGACCACCAGACCTTTCTCCAGAGCCTTCATCATCTCCTCCTCTTCTACAAAGCCAATCTCCACTGCCTCTACCAACAGGATAAACTTCAGAGACTCTACACCTGCTATCTCCTCTCCCACCAATCTCAAAACCTCTCTGACCAATATACTCAGCCCCAGAAAGTTCACTGAAATCACTCAAGTTGATACTAATTTGTGAAAGAATGGGTATACCACTAGTTCCCCTGAGCCCGCTACTATCATATTCTTCTCCATACTTCCAGAGACTCCTGTAGTCACTCCTCCAGTTCCAGCAGATCCTCTCCCAGCCACCAGCCCAGCCATCGGTCCAGCTCCAGAAATACTAGTCCCAACTATCACACCACCAGACCCCTGACCCCTGGCAGCCACCTGAATTATCATCTGATCAGTCATCTGACCCTCTCTCCTGTCCACACTATGCCTCCCCTGCTTTACCACCATGGACCTCACTCCAGCCCTCTTATCCCTGACTACTGTATACTACCCTTCAGCTATAGCAGATCTCCCCAGACCTCCGGATCCTCCCCCTACACCTCCTGTCTCTGTCACTGTTACATAGCTCTTGGGGAGGTCCAAGCCAGGCCTCCTCCTCTCCAAGCACTCTGAGCTCAATGAATCTTGAGTTGCCATTAGCCAAAAACTTGACAGAATTTGATGAAACTTATTGTATGCTATGCCTAGACTTCTGCCACACCTTGTACACCAGTATAGATGAAGTGAAAACTTAAAAACATATTGCTTTTCATGAAAAGATATCTGTATAGCTTAGCTCACTCCAAATGGTTTGAGCAAAAGAAGTCCTAGTACTGTGCTTTGATTCTAACTCCAGTAACTCTTTCCATTATATGGTCTTATAGGTGTCTGGCTATCCAATATTGCTGAGCATAGGTGACCTTCTGTGGCAGATCCAAAACTACTAGTGATGAATAGATGGCTATGGCTATCTATGAGTGAACTCCTTTCATGAAGGTTGCTTTAGCTACTTAATCTCAGATAGCAACAGCATAATCTACAAGGATTATCTAATATCAGATTCTGGTATAGAATGTGTTTGAGTCCTCACTCATTCCTTGATATATTGTATTGAGCTGATCCTTTAGGGCTTACTTGATCTCATTTGTATAATATATATTTCGAAGCCAGATCTTCTGTGCTGTCAGTATAGTATCAGCATCATTTCCTACATAGGTTGTAGCTATGAATACTGCTCTGGCAAGACCTCATAGGCTGAAGGGCATGAGGGCTACTTGCTGTACTGCTATCAGTGTCCTTACAGCAGCATACTACTCAAAGTCATCAATGAAAGTGATGATTGATTCATCTGAAGTATATCTGTAGAATACTGGTGGTCTCATATCCATTTTTTCTAGATATTTTGACTCAGTTTGTATGGTTGTTTGAGTGGCAGCAGTTGTTCATTATTCAGCTTGAAAGTGAGAGATTTGTCTTGAATTACCAGCCAATGGGCACCAAGTTGTAATGTAGTGGATACTTAACCTTGAAAGTATGTTAGATTTCTGTATCTTGAAAACTTGATCTTCTTTGACTCTGCAGAGTTCTTGGATATAGGGGTGGGTGAGTTCAAAGTATATCTACCTGCAGGCTTACTAGTTCTTTTGCTTTCTCTTTGCTTTGAACTATTTCAATCTGAGGTTTATTCACTCTAAGATACTGAGTTATTTATACAAGTTTGCTAGCTATAAGGTGGCTAAGTAATGAGTCATTTTGCAAGTATTAGATCTTTTAACATCTGCTAGGATTCTACTGATTGCCAACTTTCTAACATCTCCTGAATCTTTGCAAATATTAAAGTTTCTGCACTTTGCAAAATATGACTGCTATTTGTGTAGCTATACTATATTGGGAATTGGGTTCAGGTACCATGATCAAGTATCTAATTCCCCTGATTCATATTACTAATTCAGATCAACTGTTACATTATATATATATATATATATAGTATTTGCAATTTCTTAAGAGCTGGCTTATAAGAATTCTTAGTAGAGGTGATGTCCTTTCTTATATTCTTGTTACATCCAGAGATACTTAATAGTAGTAGTAATTCTTGTCTTTTTTTTTTTTTTTTTTTTTTTTTTTTTTTTTTTTTTTTTTTTTTTTTTTTTTTTTTTTTTTTTTTTTTTTAATAGACTCAAGTTCTGCAGATTTTTATTAGAAGGAAACCTAGACTATATAGGCCAAAACCCTCCCCCACCACCCATCAAGCACTGCTCCCCCATTATCCTTAGTTTGTTTTTGTTTTTTTTTTTTTTTTTTTTT
>RBNI01000607.1:0-28746 GCA_003990745.1 Jimgerdemannia flammicorona | reverse complement strand
TTAACGGACTCATGTCCTGCGGATTTTTATTGGAAGGGAACCTAGACTATATAGGCCAAAACCTTCCCCCACCATCCACCAAGCATTGCCCCCCCATTAACCTAGGCTAGCTATTGTCCAGCAGCTCGACCATGCCAGGCGCAGTAGGGCCTATGTTGACCCGCACCTCATTCTGCACATCAGGCTCTCCCTACCACCAGGGGAAACCCAACCATATGCCAACGATCGAAAACGCATGCCTGAGAACCCAACGTATGTACAAGGCCATGTCCGAGCCGAATAGAATAGCCCCTGCCACCCCAAAGAGAATGACAGGTAAAGAAAAACTCTCATCAAAGTACAACACAGTGGGTAGGGCCTGGTTCTCCCAGTTGAGGTGAGTAGAGGACTTACACATGAGGCAGGAGGAAACCCCCAATACCCCACTACTCAAGCCTGTGGGCCTCGATCACGTTGCCGTGTCAGCTCCCAGTTCTAGTTGAGTACAGCCAAGATACCTGAAATAGGTAGCCTCGGGTCCCCCAACCCCCCCTGACGACTGGGGCCTCACCCTGCTACCCACCAAAAGAAGCCGAGAGTGACACCTACCACCTAACCATGCCGCACCAATCAAAAGGCCCTACCGAAGCAGCACCTGCCCCAGCCCCGATGACTGCCCCCAGCCTGGCACCCTACTGGTTCACCGTTATCACCCTTCCTCCTATCTGTGATGGCCATCTCCTCTCCCATCCTGACAACACCCAAAAAGCAGTCACCTATGCCAGAACCGTGCTCACCGGAAAGCTTGCCAAAGCCAGAGGGCCCCACCACAGGCACCAAGGACCTGCAGGTAACCTACACTGAGCACTTGACGCCCAAGGTCGGCCGACTCTCTACATAGCCCGAGACACACCGAGACAACACCTTGTTGGCGACGGCAAAAGGAAGAAGGTGCCGCACCAAAACGGGTACACTCCAGATGCAGCCGAAGGCACCAGAATCCGCGAAAAAGTGGAGGAAGCACTGATCTGACACCGATAAAGGGGCAACTCATTACCATTGCCCTCCTCCCACCATGCTCTTGCAGGCACAGCAAACCAACCTGAGGTAGAGGGAGTAATAATAGGGAAAAGGGGACTTGGAAGGTCGCCTACCAAACCTTGTAACCAGTAAGGTAGCAGAGAAAGGAGCTGTTTATCTTTATCTTTTTACTATCTTCTAAATATTAAAAAGTATCTCTTAATATTAAGTTTTAGCTAAAATACTTTTATCATCTTTTTAGTATTAAGTACTAAATTTTAGTTAGTTATAAAAATCTTTACAAAAATCTAGTCTTAGTAATATCTCTTAAGGGTTTTCTAATTCTTTTCTCTTAATATTTTATTTATTTCTTTTATTTTTATAAATAAAACTCAAAATTATTTTTTAGATTTTTTTTTTAATAATTTTATTAATATATTTAGTCTTTATCAGAAGCTTTCAGAACTTAATTAATTTTTTTTAAAATAATAATAATAATAATAATAATAATAATAATAATAATAATAATAAATCTATTATATTTATCTCTAAATTAAATATTATTTAAAATAAAAATAAATTAAACTATAAGTATATTTCTAATAGTTTAATATATTATTAGTTTTATTTATAGTTTACTATACTAGTTATCTCAAAATATAAATAACAATAGTATTAAACTTATAATAAAAGAACTTTTAAATTAGTAAATATTAATAATATTATTAATTTAGAAAATCTAATTATATAATAGTTAAAATATTGAGATATAAGAGTTTGAATAAATATCTCTAAAATTAAAGATAATCTACTTAAAAGAAAGATATAATATATACTATATTAAATAGAAAATAAATATTTAATTAATAGATCTTAAGTCTGAATTTTTTAATTTAATTTAAAAAATTTTAAAATTACATTCTCAGTAATATTTATAATTAGTCATTAAATATCTCAGTAATATTAATATAACTTAGTTATATATATACTTATCACTATATATGTACAGTAAACTTATATAAATAATCTAATATTAAGAGTGAATAAATTTCAGATTAAAATAGTATATATAGTAAAATATAAGTATTCTAATAACAGATCTTTATATATATATATCTTTTAGTCTTACAAATGATTAACTTCAGAAATCAAAGAAGTTAAGTCAAGATAAAGATTCTAAGTTAGATATTACTTATATTATAATAGATGATATTTATTAATATTTTTCACATCAGCTTTTTGAAACAATTTAATAGTTGTCATGATCAATATTTTGTATTTTTTTTTTTCTCACTCCTGATTCAATGGTTTATCTCATGATATATTTTTTAATATTTACATTCGCGTGGACCTAAATTACAACCATACATGAAAACGGTTAAGTCACGGATCGATCTATTTAAAGGGCATCTCTTTTTCGCAGGCTGGTGATAATTGGTCACCTGTTCTTTATGAGGTCAACCCTGTGCCTTGGAACAGATTTTCATTGCATTATGAATACATGGCTCAACGTGCAAGCGAGCAAATGTCCGCCGAAGAAGGGAGTGCAGTTGGCTCACTGTCGGCTGCGGATTCGGAACCCAAGAGCAAAAGTTCATGTTAGATACACATACATGTATGTACATTGATAACGGACTCGTAAGGTATTACATCTGAGATGGCAAAGCAAAATACCTACCTGCGTACCAATCTTACATGGCAGGTTCTATACTTCAATTGCTATGTTAGTGAAGGTTATGTGTGATATCCATGGATGTTCTGTTTGAAGCCCGCTCTTGTCATTGTACGTCTTGGTTATCATTGTCAAAGACGAACTGTCCTCTCAATCCCATCCTTTTCGAGCAAGCCACCGACGGGTCCGTCTCGGACCAGCGGGGAAGAGTTCATTAGACTGCTCCAAAAGTTTTTTCCAGCTCCTCCGCGCTGACAGGCACTCCGGACGTGAACTTCAACATGTGGGTCTGTTGTCGCCTCCGGGTCAAGGCAGGCGGACCTCCAGACGTCGGGGGAGTAGGCAATCTGGTTCCAGAGCCTTGAGACGGCCGACGCGCGGGCAATATTCGAAAGGTTTAGGAAGGAGAGGGTATGGAGGGAAATTTCCGTTGGAAACAGCAAAGAGAAGCGCCGTTTTCGAAGAAACGTATCTTGTGGCTTCTTATGCATTACTAAGTAGATTTGTCCTAAGCAAACAATTTCATCGGTAACCAACATCAGGAACATGTACAAAGGCGGCACTTGCAAATGAAATGAATCAATTGAGGCGGCGGGAGTAGGGCATGTCCATCTTCTACGCGTGGAACAATAAATGAGATTCAAGATATGCAATTAAGGGAAAATAAAATAAAAATCCCATCGGCCATACGAGTGCAAGGATTAATAGACGTAACGGAGTAAGAGAAAAAGAGTAAAGATACAGGGTTTCTGCCAAGTCCCTAACAACAGGACACCTCCAACCCCGCACGCACGCACGCATGACCCGTGACCCCCCCTCAACGAATGAACAATTTCTTTTGGTACTGGTGCGCAGGAAGGCCAGTGTCGTGCTTGTAACGGCGAAGGGCCTCGCGCAGGTGGTCCGGGCGGATCGGACCGGTCTCATTCCAGTCTTCCATCACCTCGCGGGCTATGGAGTTGGGGGAATAGAGGAACGAGAAGAGTGAGGACCAAGGTAAACATGGATGGAAGAGGACGGAATGGAAAAGTCAATTACGGTATGTACCCTTCTCGACGATCTCGCCGACAAA
This sequence comes from Jimgerdemannia flammicorona, assembly GCA_003990745.1. NCBI lineage: Eukaryota > Fungi > Mucoromycota > Endogonomycetes > Endogonales > Endogonaceae > Jimgerdemannia > Jimgerdemannia flammicorona. The sequence goes on along the minus strand of RBNI01000607.1, from coordinate 25,003 downwards.
AACCTTGGCGAAGCCAGCAACGACGAAGGCCATGGTCTGGCTGCACTGTTGATTGAGGACCTGGGAGACGAGCTAGTGTTATTTTATTTGGGGGGGGGGGGAGGGGGCGGGGGATGTGAGATGGTTTTCTTCAAATTTAAACATATGTTACAAAGCAGATGAAATATACGAACCCGTTTGACATTGGTTTTGTCGAGTTTGGAACGTCTATAGGCTTCATATCTTTGTTGTTGTTCGGGGGAGAAGGCTTCCAGGAGGACCCTGTACAGGTAGGCAAAAGGCAAACGACGAGTGTGAAAGGAATTTAACCCAACTGCAACAGTGATTGCTGAAAAGCGAGAAGTCACGCACTTCATATCTTCCTTACTGCGGCCCGCTGTGGCCTGCCAGTCGATGTCGACGAGATCCTTGGCCTCCTCATCGCTCTCTTCGGCCTGCTCGTCGGCGAGCTGCTTCTCCTTGTCCACAGCGCCCTCCACGCCCTCCATCTTTTTCTCGTCGTCAGCCCCGTCCTGATTCTCCGACAATGGAATTGAGGTCTCGCGCTGTGGCTGAGAGTCAATGCGCGGCATCTGTGGAGCGGCGGCAGCGGCGGCGGCGGCGGCGGCGGCAGCGGCGGCAGCAGCGGCGGCGGCGGCTTGCTTTGGCTGCTTCAGAATGGACTTGGGAGCCTGTGTATTGCCCTTGGCGGCTTTCGCCTGAGGAACCAACGACGTGGATGACAACGACTTGGTCAGCTTGGGTTTTTGTGGGGCGGAAGCGCCGCCGGAGAAGGAGGGTTTCCTCTTGGGGGCCTGTTTTGGGTTGTTGCTCATAGTTGTGGGGAACGGAAGGTCAATCCATAAAAAGGTCGATTTCCGTAGGGAAATTCACCGACGCGTGATCATCACATGATGAATGGGAGCAAAAAAAAAAAAAATTGCGCCTGTTTATCATCGCCACGTGGCCAACATATCAGAACCTTGTTTTTGTTACACTCGCTGATTGGGCGGTGGAAACAGCAAATAGCTATCCACTGAATCCTCTTTAAAAGAAACACCCGGTCTGAGATTGGTTCCAACAATCATATTTAATAGTGCTCTCTTGGTACTGAACTGTTTGACTTTACTCAATGGATTACCGTCTGTCTGACATCACCCAGGAAACTTCAGAGCAGCTGGCCCGATATCTTTTTGAGCGAAGGCAGGGCAATAACCTGAGTAGCGAGCAGAACCATGTATTGTATCTTGTGGTGAGATGTTGCACAGGCCATTGCAGACAGGCGTCGTGGTAAACATATGCAGACATACAACGAAGCTTGTGGATGGGGATACGCATTCGAGCCTGTTGTTGAGGCATATCTCAGATGACGTCTCGGTCCGATGTACTGCCGCGATATCTGTATTCAGGAGATTCCAGATATGGATGGATATCGGTATTCGCCACAGAAGGTGGTCGGGAGGCCAGAGCAAGTCCGGAGTACGTTCTCTTCGAGTTCAAGTGTCCGTTAACCCGCAAGCCAAATGGCAAGATTCCCAAGCATTATCACCCCCAGGTGTTGGGTGGCCTTGTTGCTACCAGAGGGCTTACAAATCGAGGGGTTTTTGTCGATGCTATTTTTCGGCTTTGTGCACACAACAATCTAGGCGGCATGCCGGGATACAACACAGGGTTCCACAACAAGGACCCAGCATACATGAGCATGGTAACACTGGTAGCGTGTGGTGTGCTGAATGTACTCGAAAAGGGAGATACAAGGAGGAGCGGGGATGCACCGATCGATTATGGAGCAGCGACACCCGAATTGATAAAGTCAATGTTTACAGCTGTTAACTTGGCACGTCGCTTGCCACACTTACCCTTGGGAGTGGAGAGGTGATAGAATATCCCATCCGACGCGGGATGCACTGTATTGGGACAATACCATTCAAGCTTTTGAGAATTGTCTATGTGTTTAGGGATTATGATCCTGCATTTCAGCAGGAAGCCAATGAGTAAATCCAGGAGTGTTTGCGGCGGGTCGATGAAATCCTGGCTGCATGATTGTAATGTTTGCTTTAATTAGTAACTGTACCAAACTCTGAATAAAGTATTGACTGTAGTGGAATATTGGATATAAAAGAGGCCCAGATCTCACACTCTTTCTCATCAGAAACCCCCCCCCCCCCACATCTTTGCAATCCTTCCTATCACAATGCCCACCTTGACTGCCAACTTCGTCTCTCAGTTTTCTTCTGGAAAATCCAAGAAGAACCCAACCCTACAGGCGTTGGATGTCAAACGCAATGGGGAAGGTTATAAACTGAAAGTGTCTGATGGAAAACACTACATACCAGATAGATAGGCTAGTCTGCCCTACGAAACCGTATGGAAGAGTGATGTTCTTCTGACAACCCCTCTTTACAGCCAGAATTGCGGTTAAAGCAACAACTCTCGAAGAACATATGATCATTAAGATTACGGAATTCACGCCACCTCAGAAAGCCATGAAGTAAGAATTGAACATGCTCAGGCACGTTTTTCGGGTAAAAGCTGTGCTGATGGTAATTTGTTTATGTATCCAGGTGCATGGAGATCCAGGCATATACGGTGGTCAACGCCAAGCAGGCTGACAAGATCGGTGATCCAGCACCTATTGATTCTACTGCTTCAGATAAGAAAGGCAAAAAGCGAACACTGGCAGATGCCAGTGGCAGTGATACTGATGTTGGCGGTGACACCAACACTCAACAGACAGCCCCGGCTGCGAAAAAGCGCAGTGTAGAACCCAGGGTGATTAAAGGGATTGCACTGTCGGTTCGAGAAAAAACTTACATTATGGCAAATTCGAATACGGAAGCTACATATCAGGAAGCCTGGTTCTACAATGATGGGGTATGATGTGTACCAATATCTTTTTGGGTTGAATAATCTTTGAAGTTTTAATCTGATTGTCTCCGCTTTACAGAACCTGATTTTGGTCAAAGCATTCAGTGAATGGCATTCCAAACTTGAGAGTATCCGAATGGGACAATGGTACAGTCTCAGCAATCTCCGAGAAGCAGACAGTAATACATCTGGATTTACAGTTGGTGATGATACAGAGGTCGAGGCATCTGGAGATAAAGTGCCGGACCTGCCAATGGACTTGGTGCCAATTGCTGATCGGTCCGCTGGAGAAGGGACATCTGTAAGTGGACCTTTTTTCTTTGTTGCATTTTATATTCTGCGATCTGACATTGGTTCTGTATATTTAAAATCAGATACACTCGGTGTCGTTGTGAAATGTGGTGAGGTGGTTGATAAGTTGGATAGGAATGGAAAGCCAGTATGTATTCATATTTGACTGGACCATATGCTGGTTTATTCAAGTATAATGAACACATTCTGTATCCTGTTTTTAGTACCAGTGACTTGATATCTTCCTGATGGATGAATCGGGATCACGCACCAAGACATCGTTATGGTATAATCAGGCCAAGGAATTCAAAAGAGGAATTGGAAGCATCATCCTCGTTTGCAATGCGACTGTAGAAGGGTATAATAGATGTGAGTATGATAATCCCATATCAAATAAGCGGGTGTGGTTTGTCGGAGATACTGACCATACTTTCTTCTGTAAAGACCTGTCGCTCGCAAGGCAGACGTGTACACTGTTGAATCCAAGTTTACGACAGCGGGAGGATCTTGAGCAGTGGTATGAAGACAACAAGGACGGTATTGCCAAGAGCGACTTCTCTGTAATTGAGTACCAACCGATGACACTGCACGAAGCAGAAAAGAGAGCGAGTGAAGATGAAAAGCCGGTATACAGTACTACTACTGGAAAGGTGCTCACCATCAATGATGGTGAATTCCATTATGTTGCGTGTGGCTTTTGCAACAAGAAGGTGAGGGATGGAGGGTGTCCCACTCACGGTGAAGAGACGGATGACACGAGCAATCGGTATGTATCATTGGTAGATAAAGGTAATTACATGAGATAGCATCTTTTACTGCCATTTTTGGGCCAATGATCTACAGGTACATGATGATATTTGAGATAGAGGACGGAGCTGGCAACAAAATGAAATGTACTGCATTCAGTACTGTTTGCGATAAACTGTTCGGGAGGACTGTGGATGAGATGCTCGAGATTGCGGTTTGTATCCCTGAAGTTAATCTTTGTATGATTGCAAAAAGAAACGTATGGACTCACCAGTCTTTATTTTTTATTTTATTTTATTTTTTTATTTTTTTTAGAAAAATAAACCAGGCAACTTCGATAAAATATTCTCCAAGCGAATTGGTAAAGAATATACATTCTTTATCAAAAGCCATCTCCAGATTCGGGCCGACAACACTGGCATAGTGTACAACGCGATCCAGCGCATGGAGCGCGATGAATGATCGAGAAGACCATATTTCCAATTACATTCAACTATACATACCGAAATAAAATTATATATTATTATCCGATCAAGTAATGCTAATCCACAACCCACAATCATGACTGCTTTTCGTGATGCTTTGAAGAAGTGGCGACATGTTCAGGATGACATAATCTATATATAGGCTCTCTCGTAAGCGTCCCAGGCAATACGTTGACATCACGAGGTAGATATTGTCGCGAAACCCCCGGGAGAGCAGGTGAACACAACTCTGTCAAATGCCACCCTCCAAACGAAAGACAACCAAGCCACCACAGACGGCGAGGACTCAAAAACACCGCAGACTGTGTCGACAAGGGGAACAAAGCGCAAGAGTCGCACCAAGCATGTAGGTCTGTGACAGTGTTCATTTAGATATAGCGGCAATGACGGAAATCAAAGTTGTTGCACTCACTGTTCCCTTTACCCCTACCGAATCTCATTGTTAGGAGCCAACAATGCAGCTCTCCTTCCTGGCGACAGTATTGGTGTTGGGAATTCTGATTTCAAAGAACTGGTCAAATCCGGGTTTACGATAGTTGACAAGTCGATGCTTATTGCCGAGTTCATTGATTAAAGACAAGGTGTCGCTTATCCTGCATCCACGGCGGTTTGGCAAAACAACTGATTTGACAATGTTACGTCTACATCGACGACGAGAGTGAGCGTGAGCATGAAAAACGGCGAGCTCTGTTTGCCGGGATGGAGATCGCGAACAAGAGATCGGAGTTGTTGGAGACCGAATTCAGCAAATATCCTGTAATATATCTTTCATTGAAGGTACGTGGAGACATCAGAGCATATTTTCCAGAGGTGTGGAATGATCAATCATGTTCTGTGCTGCCATCAGCAAGGTCTACAAAGAGCACTGCTACCTCCGAGAACACCTCCAACAAGATGAGGTAACCAAGTTCGACCACATCATCAGCAAGGATCTTACCTTTCCAGCACTCACATGTGCTCTCCAGGATCTGTCAGAATATTTGGCCCGCTATCACCAACAGAAATGTGTCGTGCTCATTGATGAATACGATTCTCTGATCGGAACAGCGTATCATGAAGGATACTACGACAAAGCAATGAAGTTTCTCCGTCCGATGTTTTCGTTGTTGCTGAAGGTATACAAGTATGTTCTTTACAATTTGTACTGTGGGAATCCATGCACTATTTCCGATAGGACAATGTCCACCTTAATCAAGCATTCCTCGTCGGTATTCTTCGTGTCGGCAAGTCTGGCTTTCTTTCGGGGCTCAACAACATCAGCGTCTACCCAATGACACACCCGCAGTTCGCCAGCAGTTTTGGATTTACTAGTGACGAAGTCGAGCTTTTGCTCACGTATCACAATGTAAACATCGCCATCGAGGATGTAATGAATTGGTACAATGGATATAACATTGGCGAGGATGATAGCTGTTATTCGATTTTCAATCCCTGGTCTATCATTAACCTTTGCAAAGACCGCGTATTGCGCCCTTTCTGGTGTGAATCAGGTACATATTTTCTGAGTGTATTGTCCGCATTTGTTGCTCGGGTCTCATTTTATTTTCTTTATTTATTCATTCCCTTTTTTTTTTAAAAACAAAAAAAAAAAAAAAAAAAAAAAAAAAGGAGGAACGACAACGATCAAAAACCACCTTTCGAATGCGAGCCAGAAATTCAAGGATGCCGTTTCAGATCTGGTCGACCGCAAGCCTGTCAAATATATACTCAGCGACAACATGTCCTATGGGGACCTTGCAGTCCATGACGATCGAGCACTGTGGACACTTCTGTACTATGTTGGCTATCTCACCATCCAGGACAGTCAGTTTGTCGTACCGAATTCGGAGCAGTGGGTCGACTGGATCGTTCCGGCACTCAGCAATCCTGGAGAGGTGGAAGATCTTCTCAAGTCGTTGGTGTCGGGTGATGTCGAGAAGTTCAAGCATGAGTTTGAAAGTCTGACTATGGAGTGCTTGTCATTCCACGATGTTGGCGGGAGTGAATCTGGGAAGAAGGCGGAGGTTTTCTACCATGTATTTTGTCTGGGTTTGTTTGTTGCCCTGCAGCATCGCGGATACAATGTCAGATCCAATCGGGAGGCTGGGCTTGGGCGGTTTGATGTTCGTGCAGAACCTAAGTTGCAGAGCGCACTGCCTGGGATCGTGATGGAGCTCAAGGTTGCCCGCGAAAACAACAATCTGGATACACTCGCGCAAACGGCACTTGATCAGATCATTGAAAAACAGTATTGGGTGGGGATTTCGGATAATGTAAAAAAAATATTGCTTTTTGGGATAGCGTTTGAGGGCAAAAAATCATTCGTTGTAACAGAGACAATAAACAGGGACTGAATTTGTGCACATGTTATCTTTTGGCCCCTTTCTCTCATTTTGTTGGGTAAGCTTTACTATCTAGTGGGTGCCTCTGATCATTTCCCTCACCCGACACCTTCATGCAGAAGCTCATTCGGGCACATTTTATTATCCAAGGGCATTTCGGGGTGCTTTACAATTAATGACTTTTACATTATACACAGAATCAATGACAAGGCAGCGTTGACCTCCTTTGCAGGCTCTAGGATGCTTGGTACATGGCTCATATATTCCATGTATATATGTCCCCTCGCCATCGACAAAAACCCACACGGGACTGTGAGTGGTTCCTTGGATTGCTGCCCGAACAGATGCTTGTAACGGTGTATTTGCAAGTTCGTGTTTCGAGATAGCTGTCATGATGGGATTGCTCACATATTGTGGCTCGAGATTATGATTTGCAAAGAGGATGACTTTCCCAACTGTGACACTGAAAAAGTGGAAATTTCAAATAAGAAAAGAGAACCGTGATGAAATATGGAAAATAGTTATTCTTTATCAAAATACCTTTTGATAGCCTTGGTGAGCTGTGTCATGTTGGCTTTGATTCGTGAAGCTGTTGGTTTCACATGTTCTGGCCGTATGATGGAGCCGCATGTCAGCAGAATGATGTTTACATCAGAATATGAACAATCCCTAAAAATGCAGTTCAAAAACTGAGTCGTACATCTTGAGGTCAGGCTCCTTTTTAAATAGAATGAAAGAAAATACATGATTGCATTACCCAAAACAAGATACCTGATCTGCGGTTGCTGTTGTTCCTTTGCCCTGATGATCCTCTTCAAACCAAAGATCACCATTTTCATTGGCATGGGTCAAGATTACCAACCACCTTTTAGCATCTGTTCGCCAGCTTTGGTTAAAAAAAAAAAAAGAAATAGTTGTAAAAATCTGCTAGGAAAATATTATACATGTATATATATACAATAATACCTGTGGTTGATGGCAACTGCAGACGTTCGCAATGATGCTTCATTGAAGAAAGATGTTTTTTGAAAAGAGACCTGTCCAGTCTTTTTTTTTTTTTTTTTTTTTTTTTTTTTTTTTTTTTTTTATTTTGGGGTTTGTTTTTTCCTTTTTCATCACTGAAAAAAGAAGAAAAAATATTTGAATACGTACACTGTAATCACTCATTGCCAATTTTGTAGCCGAATACACCATATCCCATGATGCAAATGAGGCCAGCTCGAGTGCTCGGACATCAACCTTTGCATTAGCATCATACCAACGGTCCTGTTTGGTACATAACAAAACCCATGTTAGTATTTTAGAATAACAGAACCCAAACAGACATACAATTCAAATAAAATGAACTTACAGAATACATTTTCCCATCATGGAGAGGACAGAGCCATTTCGTAATATCTGGAGCACAAGTCTTTTTCCCATCATTGGACTGTACGCAGATGCCATTACGGCAACCAGTCATGTTACAAATCTCCAGAACACAACCTCCGAACCCACACATTGCACAGGTTATTCCATTAATCGAGCCAATGTCAATAACCTTATGTGAAGGAAGACAGAAAAGAAAGAGGATGTGTTAATTGCCATACTAGTTTCGAATACCAGATTGACTGGAGTATACTTAAATCCAACTTCATAGTACCATCTGTCAAATTGACTAATGGATAATGAAATAAGCGGAAAAAGCAGTTCAATAGAATGAGGTATATGAACTCCTGTCAAATTGACTGAGGACAATGTATTGCAGTTTAATGGTATGAGGGTTAAGAACACCTGTCAAATTGACTGGAATTCGCCTCAACCCAAACTACAAATTGCCATCTGTCAAATTGACTGATGGATAATGAAAATGGCACTGATATCCAAATCATCATACCACAATTGTGTCGGAGAAGTGTATGAAAACACTGGTCAAATTGACTAAAGTTTCACTCTGTCCACAATATGAGCGAAATCTCACCATGTCTTTTGTCAGATTGACTAAAGATGATGAGATGGTCATGTAGCAGTGTCAAATGGACTCTGCAGACCTTGATGATCAAAACCCTGCTTTTTTTCTAGAGAGAATATATACCTTGTCATCACCTTGGTAGTGTGGGGGTTTGGACCCGGTCTTCCTTCGTTTCGATGGATGGGCGGAGGCACCAGCAGGGGTCGGGCTGGAGGACCTTGTTTCCAGTAACTGTAGAGGCTGCGTCATGGCATGGCCGCCTGTCGATTTCTTTGCCGTTTGCTTTGTCCTCGCCATTCTGTTCAGTAAAATCGAAAAAGGTCAGCAAAAGATGAAACTAAAGGTGCCCATTGACTCTCTCGAACCGAGACTGTCTCTGCCCAATCTCACACTCAAGTAATCATCTCCCACAGTGCACCCCAGCGATACTTACCAAACAACTTTGATCAAGAGAGTTCGCGAGTCTAAGGTGCTGAAGTGGAGCAAACGCGTGCGAGACTCGTCAGCTTGGAACCAAAAGGCAAAACACGTATGTTAGAGACAGATGAACCAGCAAAAACACGAGAAATCTGACAAACCGCGACTGGCTAGATTCAAATGTGTGCGTCCGTTTGATATAGCAAGACGCGACGGGTTGTTTTGATGAGGCGTAAAAATTGCGGGTGGCTTTGGTGATGACATCATCATTATACTGGGTGACGCTGTGCTGTTTTTCTTTTTGCATGAGCGAATGGCAATGCACTACCCCGCCGCCCACGTGAATGCACTTTCCCTGAAGGCTGACGTCATACGTAACTCATATTCAACCAAGTGGGTGATGGTCTCATGTGATAGCCTCTCTGCTATAGATGTATAATATAATGAAGCAGAAAGGTTTAATTACTATACTATATTTCAAAAGTGCACCTTTTACTTATTTGCACATCCAGCACACGGATCATTTGACAATTATTTTAAAAATCCAAACTAAAAAAATCATAACAAAAACGGACAGTGCATGTACTCTCTCAATGGTATATGGTATATAAAAGACCACTCTTCGGTCTGCTCTCCTCTAGAAAAATAAAACCAAATCCTGAACATACCCACACACAACACCACCTCGAAGACATACCGAACGGTAAGTTTTCCTTTGCCATCTCTGGTCGCAGACCTCGTCGGCTCCTTTTAGATAATCTATACCCTTCCCCCCCACCCCTTGAAACTGCATCTGGTCATTGACCTCAGCAGTGCGTACAAAAAAAAATGACCATCGTGTCTGGTCGTGGACCTCAACGATGCCATTTTCCCTCTCTCCTCCCACTCGCTCAGTCAAGCTGTGGATCGATACGCAGTTTTACTGACCCCTCACTGTTTCAAATACAGAAAACACCATGTCAGATAAGCGGGGAAGACAACGAGTGCAAGTATGTGGTTTATTTTTGCATTTCTTTTGCTGAATTCCGGGTATTCGATATCTGGCTAAAACGCGAAATTTGAATCCACAGGGCAAGGCGCGCAGTGAATCCACGACATACTGTCTCTGTGGCCAGTACTAACTTTGATCCAAAAGAATTCCGACCCAGATAAATACAATCAGATGTTCCATGATATCGAGGCGAAAAAATGGGAGATGTGTGTTGAAATAATCTATAAATCTGGAGACTGGAACAAAGCCCAGGGCATGATTCGGAAAATGACTCCAGTGTAGTAGTGATCACTTTATTTTCTATCTATCAATAAACCTGTATATTCTACGTTCAGCGAGGTGCTTTGCATCCTACCACCTCCACTACATATCTGCCATCTTTGCCACGATTGATTGATGTACACTTTTGACTGCTCTTAAATGCCCGAGAGTACTTGGAGCATGGCATCAAGTTCTCATGAATAAATGTGCCCTCGCCATTTTCTAATACCCAGACAGGGCTCGACATGTTGCCATGCTGGCACACAGCATTGGAGAGCGGGACACTACACATCTCGTGTTGTTCGATTACTGCCAGAATGTTGCCAGCAATTCGACCAGGTTGGAGGTTGTGATTTGTAAACATGATGACCTTTCCGATATGGGATCTGAGGAATGTATATATGTTATTAATTAAACATGGTTCACAAGGTCAAAATAACTGAAGGTGGATGAGGGAAGACATACCTTTGCAGCACAGAAATCACACGTGTGGTCTCATCGCACAGCTTCATCTTGGTGTTGGTTTCTGTCGAGTAGATGATCGAGCCACAGACAAACAGCACCAGATTCACATTGCAGGTTTTCCGACCATCAAAGACAGCACCAATGAATTGCTCAAGTGGAGTGGCCCATGGTCTTTCATTTTCATCGATCTCAAACCACATATTGCCATCACCATTTGTGTGTCAGTATCAGCAGCCATTTGCTTGCTTCAGATCGCCATTTCACATCCACGCTTTCACCTGTCGCATGTAGCATGTTTTCCCCAGAGAATGAATGATTCGTGAACTGGATTTGTCCCTGACTGTATGATGCAAAGGTTGTCTTGGTCGCTGACAGAAGCATCTCCCATTCAGAAAACGACACGAGCTCGATGGTCTGGATGTCGATGTGATGATTGGCATCATAGAGCAGGGTTGTGCCGACCTTGCCATCATGCAGCAGACACATCCATATTCCTTCGGCGATAGTTGGCACGCACGGAACTTGGTTGTTCGTGATGCAGACTGCATTCACATAACCATCGATTTTGCACTTCTCGAGAATGCAGCCCCCAGTTCCGCACATGCAGCACATCGAGCCCTCGACATGGCTGATATCAATGGTCTGTGGGCCCTGAGGTTTTTGCATAATATCAGTATCGTGATATGAAAAAAAAAAAAATAAAATAAAAAAATAAAAAAATAAATAAAATAAAAAAAAACAGCACATCAGCCGATGAGGAGTTCCAGCTCCAGTCACAAAGACCTCGGCTAGTAACCCCTGTGCAAATCGTGTAGCTTCAGTCACAGAGACTTTGGCAGCACAAAAATGGCGTGAGTTTCGGTCACAGAGACCTTGACCGATAGCCGGCAAAAAAATGGCCACGCGTTTCAGTCACAGAGACATCCACTAGTCAGGGGATCGGGTTCCAGTCACAGAGACTTCGACCACAAACCCCAGATGAAGAAGGGTCATAGAGCTTCCATCACAGAGACATCGGCTGACCAGAAAGAATGATACAGAGATGTTTGCCAACCTCACGGTTTTTTTCCCCAGTTCATCGTACCTTAAATGACACCCAAGAGCTGACTACAGTTTTGATAGGCTGCCTTTTGGGAGGTCTGGCTGGCGTGGTAACTCGATTGCTGGACAGAGGCTTTCTGGTTGCTGCACCAAAGGTTGACTTTTTGGCTGTCTGTTTTGTACTGCAAAGAAATGTATTGGTGTGAGTAATTAGTATATGAATCACTCTCGTCTGCTGAAGGGTAAAATAAATACATACCTCTGCGGATCTCCAGAAAAAATACACGTTGAGGGAAACATGGGGTTGTGGAGAAAAAGCACGTTCCTCGACCCAAACATATGAGGTCACCAACCAGTGCTGATTGGTATCTATTTTTATGTGATTTCCAGTCACTTCTATTTTTACAAGTTTTTTTCTTCATCCATTGTCATGTGCATACTCTTTAAAAGTGGTGTAGAAACAGTCTCGTCTCATATGCCTCTTTAATCCCCACACATATTCCATAAAGAATGCTTACTCAAGACAACAAAACAATCATAACCCCACAGTCCTTCATATATATTAATGGAAAAATTACAGAATTGTTCGACCTTTTACATGAAAATGGATGGGATGGCTCTGGAAGATTTCGTCCACCTGGTGGGGAAGAGTATATTGTACTTGACGTGCCTAGATTGGACACTGCCTCTCTGCTGGAATCTTCTGCAGATCTATCTACAGACAATATGGACATATTGGCATATTTTGATTTCGATAGCGCAATGGCTGCAGATGCCATTTCCGAATCTGACACCAACAATGAGACAGTAGATGTCATATCATCTTCTAACTCTAATGAAACTGTTGGTGATACTACCGACCCTATAATTCTGCTCACTTACCATGATGATTCTCTACCACAGCCAGACCCAGTATCTAATGTCAGCCCAAAGCGCCCTGCACCTACAGAGATCATTGGTGAATGTGAGGAGCCCCCACAACCACACAAGCGACCACGAACCGGAACCAGACAGACCCAGAAAGTGAAACCGCTACCAGCAAACAAAATCAACAAGACAAACAAACCTGGTTTAGGTGAAGTTGAAGGTTTGTCATATCCATACTCCAAAAAATGATCTGACTTGCATGCTTGGTCTTTAATAAAAACACCGGTATATTTCATAGATGAAAGTAGAAAAAAGAACAATTGTATATTTGATAGAAAGGCCTTTCTTGAGGTGATCCGGGCTGCTCGTGAACATGCCCAGAGAGATACTGGACCCGAAACTCCACTCCCACCAGTCACTAGAGATACCCCACTTGCTGAACTTGAATGGGTTCACATAAAAAGCAAGGCTTATGCATTACTTGTTAGGACATGTCTGGGGCGCCATACTGAGCGGATTTCCCAGAATCTTGCTATTACCAAGTTTACCCGAGAAAGTTGAAATGCTGATTTTGCAAAGCAGTATTGGTTGGAAGTCTCATAAAATCAAAGGGCATGTCCACAAGTCCCGCAAAGTATACTCGGTGTTAAAACATCTTTCTGAACATGAGATTATGAAAATACAGTGGAAATATACCTCAGCTCTATACAAGCTGAAGGTCGGTGAGGCAGAACAGCTCAGAGCCAAAATATCTAAAATGTGTAAATAATATTTATAAATAAAAGTGCAAGATATCTGCCTGTCACATGACTTCGGTTCTCCGAAACTGCAGCTATTGGTCAGAGTTAGAATGATGTAATTCATGTGACACCTTGGTCAGAAGCAGTGATGTCATCAAAATACGGCACATCCTGATATAGCCATAAGCAAACATGTTTTTCCTAGACAATGCCTCTGACATCACAGAATATATAGTGTTACGCGAATTACTCAACACAAATAACCACCTCTGTCAAATGCCACCCTCGAAACAAAAGATTGCAAAGCCCACACATAGAACTACTCATACATTGGCGAGAAGTGTGGCCAAGGAGGCACCGGTGAGGGGGGCGAAGTGCAAGGCTGGTGAGCTACCACCCATCAAGGCGGCAAAGATACAGCGCACTGGTCATGGCTCGAAAGCCAAAGTCAGTGTTGTCGAGAATCCAGGTCAGTTGTAGTTGAGGGGATGACTGGTGTTCAAGTGCGTGTATTCATTATATTGTTTTCTTGGCCAGAACTCCCTCGGGTCCCAGTCATTGGTGCCAATGATGCTGCCCTTTTGCCTGGTGGTACTGTCAGCGTCGGGAGCTCAAACTTTAAGAAGTTAATGGAATCACGATTCTCGGTCATAGATAAGTCGATGCTCATTGCTGAGTTTGCAAGTACAGCCGATGAGGTGACACTTGTTTTGCATCCCCGACAATTTGGAAAAACGACCAACCTATCGATGCTGCACTTTTTTTTCGAGCGTATTGATGGCAAGAGCAAGCATGAGCATGAGTTGTGGCACACCCTGTTTGGCAGTATGAAAATCGCAAAAGAAAGACCTGATGTGATGATGAATGAGTTTGGCAAATATCCCGTAGTGTTTCTTTCTTTGAAGGTATGGATGTAGACTATATGGACAGAATTATATATATATTACGATTCAACTATCTCACCCTTTCATTTCTGTTATTAAAGGATGTGATAGGGAAGATGTGGAATGACATGTCAAGGCTCATGCAGACTACAATAAGCCAAATCTACAATGAACATGCCTACCTTTGCTACCACCAGCAAAAATGTATTGTACTTACAGATGAGTATGATGTCCCCATCAGTTCTGCATATCACAATAGATATTATGAGGATGTGATGCATTTTCTCTGACCAATGTTTTCATCTTTGTTAAAGGTATTCATTATATCTCCACAGTTTTTTAGAAGGGGGGAGTATAGAATATTTCACATGTATTAACCGTGTAAATTGTATATTATATTGTTACAGGACAATATCAATCTTCATGGTCGGCATTCTCTGCATTGGCAAATCTGATTTTCTTTTGAGCCTAAACAACATCGATGTTTTTCCAATGACATGTGCAAAATATGCAACCAGCTTCGGATTTATGGAAGATGAGGTCAGACTTCTTCTCAAACACCACAATGTAGAGATCCCTATATCCAAGGTTACCAACTGATACAATGAGTATCTCATTGGCATGTAAGATAACTGCCACTCTCTTTTTAATCCATGGTCCATTGTCTGTCTTTGTCAACACTGTGAGCTACAACCTTTTTGGAATGAATCAGATATATATCTATCAAGGCATTGTATTCCGATAGAAAATGACACCAAAACTGACAATGGTTATGTTTCTATCAGGGGGGACCACAACAATCCAAAAAATGCTCCCAGATGCCAGCCAGGAATTCAAAGATGTGGTTTTGATTTTGGCGTAACGTGGGTCTGTGAACCACTTGCTGAATGACAGTATGTCCTACGAGGATCTTGTGCAGAATGATGACTGGACACTGTGGATGCTTCTATATTACTCGGGGTATCTCACAATCAACAATGACAAGTTCCATGTACTGAACATGAGGTCCAAATGGAGTGGCTCAGCTGGATCATCCCGGCATTATCGAATCCCCAGATAGTTGCTGATCTTCTTGATTTACTAGTGGTATGTGACATGGATCGGTTTAAGACTGAGTTTGAGAAGGTGATGGTAGACTGTTTATTGTTTCACAATGTTGGAGGCAGTAGGTCTGGGAAAAGGGCTGAGTTTTACTACCACACATTTTGTCTTGGGTTTATGCTTGGTCTGTGCTATCGTGGATACCACATCACATCAAATCAGAAAGCTGGCTTTGGAAGATTCGACATCTCGGCAGCCCCTCCATCATCTGATACATTACCTGCCATCATAATGGAATTCAAAGTCATACACACAAACACACTAAAGATAGAGGATCTCGTATGATTGGCACTTGAGCAGATCATCACTAAAAGGTACTACAATAATATCTCAAACAATGTCAAGACAATACTGCTGTTGGGAATTGCATTCAAGGGCAAAAAATCTTTTGTGCTTTGTTTGTAGTGTGTGACTGTCGTTTTCGAGTGGCTTGTTGTTGGACTGCTATTACTCATGATCGCTATTATACAAGTAAGCAGGTGGCTCATCTGTCCAGACTCATTGGATGGGACTGTTATTCCTTAGAATCACATGACTGCTATTACAAAACATGTAAGCAGGTATATACCTCTTCTAAAAATACTCCAAATGTATGCACCGGATCTACCAACAGTAGCGTTCACAGTGCATGTCAACAGTGAAACTACCACCCTTTTCCTGAGATGGTGTGGACCATACTGGCTCTTTTGCACTGATACAGAACCCCACATTCAGAGATTTTTAGGTGCCCAATTCATAGATTCTTTCGACCCACCCTTTGAGCTCCCCACAATATTTGCTGCACTTGAATGCCTGGTCTCGCTGGGTGAGGCCAGCACAGGTGCAATTATTACATGGAGCAAAAACATACTGGAGGACATTTTTGATGTTGAGGAATACACACCTGAGCATCAACATGACTAGCGCCAAGTCTACAAGAAGGATCTAGATTATCTAAGCACAGGAAAATGTCTCAATGACATCATTATCAATGAATATATTAGCAGATATGTGCACTGAGTATGATATTATTACTAGGGTTAAATCCAGCGATTCTTATTGTATTCTATGCCTACTAGCATTCCACAGAGATCCATGCCTGTCACCATCTTCAATACATTTTTTTGCAAACTTTTGAGGAAAGATCCATGTCTGTTACCATCTTCAATACATTTTTTTTGTGAACTTTTGAGGAAAGATCTTGCCAAAATCATTGGGAAATTCAATCTGTATCGCAACAGATTCTCTCTGATTCTAGTACATAAGGAATAAGTATCTATTTGGATAGTTGTTATAGTAGACAATGATATATCCTCACTACCTCACAGATGTCATTGGTTCTTGGTAGTTCTTTGCAACATGGATTTGTAGATCAATACCTCTGGGGCCAAGGATTCTTCGCAGAGGTTTGTTTTTCTCTATGTATATGTGAATTGTCAGACATTTTATTTGTTCAACTGATGGTGCATATATACAGATCATTTATTGCGTCTTAGACTCTCTAGAGGGTAGCTGCCAATAGGAGAATGTCATACTAATTGTGAAATACTTGGAAACAGAGGCTATACAGAGAACCAACAATCTACACATGCTCAAAACAAGGATCATTACAGCCAAGGTATGATGGGATATCAATTTTGTTAAGGGAGAGGTACTAGTATACAGATTCTAATTGAGATGTCTGACCACTTTAGGTCCCTCAGCAGAGAAATACATTCGATTGTGGGTCTTCTATTAAAATTTGCAGAAATGTTCCTCTCTGACCCAGAATGCTATTGCAGGATTCTGCATGTAAATATGGTTTACTGGACACCTTTCACTGGTAACATTCAGGTGACACAAAGCTCTGACAACACTTTTTGCAATGTTTTTGATGATAGACAACTATTGACATAGATGGCAATGATCATACTGGTGAGTGTACTGGTCAGGGGGACAGTGGTGCTTTTGGCTGGTAGCAAGTGAAGAGGAGGGGAGATGGTTTGGGTATGCTAGGGGCCTCATTGGCTGGCCAAGGTACTGGTGGTGGAGGGAGGGGTGGTCTGAGGCAATAAGGAGGGGAGAGGTTGATCTTTGCTAATAAGGTCAAGATGGGGAGAATAGCCTTTGGTCTGAATGGTTGGCTGGGCCTGGGGAAGGCATTGATGGCTGTTGCTAGGGGTCAGGGAGAAGTGTCTAGGGGAGTGTTCAGTGGTAGAAGAGAGGGGGGAGTAGGAGTTGGAGATGTGACTGTTGATGGGGATTTGGAAAAAAATCCAGATGTGATAGTAGTTGATGGTTCAGGACAGAGGGTAGGTACAAGGCCTGGGGACCTGGTGGATGGAGTGATGGGCATGGTGTTGGTACTGTTACTCAAGAAATCAAGGTTGGAATTTGCCATTACACTGTATTTCAGAGGCTTGGCAGTGACTGTGAGGATGATCTTGGGGCTGGTGGTGCAGGAGGCAAAAGGGGTAGTATTAGTGAAGTTTTTGAAGGAGAAAGAAGGGGTTGAGGTGGGGTTTGAAGAGGAGGAGGCATTGCTGGCTGTCATGGAGAAGGGGGTGACAGTGAGCAGGGTTGTGGTCCCTATGGCCAGGTGTATGCACTGGGACCCCCGAGTGGTGCAGTTGACAGTATTGGATCTTCCTATGGTGTTAAGGGAGAGGGCCAGGGAGTTGATTGTGGGTGTGGTTAAGGAGTATAGAGAGATTGTAGACATTGGGTTCAAGGTCTGGGAGGGTACAGAGCTCCAGACTAGTGATGTTGATGTCTGGGTGAGGCTGGCTGGAAAGGAAAACATGGGGAAGATGAGGGATTGGCCAGTGACTCTGAAGTGGGGACTGGTGGAGTGTAAGGTCACATGAATAAAGGGGACTCAGAAAGAGGAGGAAGATTTGCTTGAGGCTTTGAAGGATCTGGCAGGTGTGGTTGAGAGGAGGAGATTGGCTTGGAAGGAGTATGAAGCCAAGACAGTGGTGGAAGTTATTGAGGGGAAGAGGATCAGGATGGATTGGGTGACCTGGGAGAAGATACAGAGGAGGAGAATCCAGAAGGAGCTGCTAGCAAAGTTGGGCAGTAGTGGGGCTGGCAGCAGTACTGGGAATAGGAGAGCAGGATTGCATGAGAGTGACTGGGCAGGGGAATATGGAATGGCTCAAGGTGGGGCCCAGGATGGACCAAGGAAGGAGAGGGAGGGCAGTGTGGAGGCAGATGCAGAAATGAGTGAAGGAGTACACTCTCAGTATAGTGTCCCAGGTGGGGCAGGGGGTGAGGAGGAGTTACTGGACATACCGGATGAGAAGTGGGATGAGTCAGTGCTTTGGTGGACCCAGAGGTGAGGGGTGATCAGATCACCCAGGGTATAGCAGAGGCAGTGGATGAGGAGAAGTGGCTGTGGAAGACTCTGGAAAGAGTAGCAGCAGAGGAGCTGAGGGGAGAGGACTTTCAGGTTATAGAAGAGAGGCATTGAGAGGAAATCCTTCATGGTGAGGAGGTCCCAAGAAAGGTGAGGAATGAGATCCTGGCAGTTCTCTTGGAATTGGTTGAATACTAAGTTGATGATCAGAGAGAAGAAGAAATTAGAGAGATTGTGAATGACTGGGCAGCATACTTGTGGGGCTCAAGGAAGGGATTGGAGAAGTGGAAAGTGGTATGCACAGACTATCAGTCAGAGATAGAGGTGGTGGATGAGGTGGAATGTCAAGAAATCTTGAAGGCATTGGATGCTCAGACAGTCACAGAGAGTGACTTGGAAGCAGAGTGGTACCTGGATCTGGCTGGGGATGAGATGAGCATAAAATACTAGGCTGGGGTCCCAAATTCAAACATTATTCAATATGAACAGTATGACCAGAATATTCTCTTTGAACATGAATGGGTTACGGAGGGCAGCTAGGAGGAGGTATATATTTGGATGGCTAAAGAGACTGGATGTGGATCTTTTCTTACTGCAGAATGTATGTTATGAGGCAGATGTGGACTTCCAGGATTGGACTAGAGAGTGGGGGGGAGCAGTGGTGTGGTTTGGGCAGGTGGGTATCCTAGTCCAAAAGGGGATAGGGGACATTGGTGATATAGGACATTGGGGGAGTTGGCTGGTGTGGGGAGTGTGGAAGAGGCCTGGATGGAGCCCATTGATGGTTGGGTTATGCTATTGTCTGGCAGAGAGGGGGGAGCAGGTGGACTGGATCAGGAATTTGCAAAAGGCTGGTGTTATGGGGGAGGCTGGGATTGACTGCCTGGGGGGGGATTTCAATATGGTATGGGACAAGGTGGTGGACAGGACTGATGGTGGGAGAGGAATGAGGGGCCGAAGTGGCAGGTTGGATGGGTGGATGGAAATGGAGAGGTTGAGCTCTTTGGTGGAATTGGGGAGACAGTTCTGGGGAGATTGTCGAATTTATACTCACTGGGCAGCAGGACTGGGTTCCAGGATTGACTGGATACTGATGGCAGAATGCTGGAGAGGGGATGTCTGGGCCATGCTGGAGGTGGTTTAGTGTCCATGGTCAGATTACTGGGGTCTGCTTGGGGGGGGGGGGGGGTTTGGGGGAAGTGGGGATGGGCCTGGACATTGGAGACTGAATTTCTCTTTGTTGGAGAATGGTGAGTTATAGGCTGCCTGAGAGATGGAGGTCATTGGGAAAATTAGTCAGTGGTGGGAGCAGGGCCTGGTGATTGATGATTATTAGAGGAGGCTGAAATTGAGTGCTCAGGGATATTGGAGAGAGGCAGGGAAGGGAAGGAGTGTTCAGTGGAGGCAGAGAGTGTATTGGGCTTCACAGTAGCTGGTGGTACTCCTGGAGAGATGGGCAGAAGCACTGGAAGATAGGGAGGTGGTGGATTGGAGGATTGAGAGGATTCAAAAGGAAGTTGAGGAGCTTAAGGAAGTGATACAATTAGAGGAGGAGGTTAAATTGAAGGGGATGGTAGCAAGGTTGAGGTGGCAAGGGTTGGAGGAGGGAGAAAGACCCACTAGGTTTTTATCACAGATGTTACAAGTGCAGAGAACTAAGCAGCAGTGGGATGGTCTCTTGGATGAGGATGGGGAGATGGTGGTGGGGACTCCAGTGATTCTGAGATTGCTAAGGTCCCACTGGGAGGACCTATGGAGTGAGGAGGATGGGGGTAAAGATGCCTTGAACATTGAACAGCAGTTGGAGGGTTGGCATCTGAACCCAGTGATGGGTCTAGGGGCTCTGGGGGACCCAGTGAGGAGGGAGGAAGTCTGCAAGGTCCTGGCTTCGATGAGCAAGGGGATAGTTCTGGGGGAGGATGGGCTTCTCTGGGATTTTTGGAAGAAGATGGTTGGGGTAGAGGTAGTGCTGGAGGAGTTGACAGAGATGTGTGACAAGGTCCTTTGGTCAGGAACTTGGATTGGGGGCCAGCACCTAGGGCTGGTCTCCTTACTCTATAAAGATAAGAGGAGAAGGGAAGATTGGAGGAACTGGCATCTGATCATACTCCTTGACATGGACTGCAAGCTGGTGACAAAGGTCTTGGTGACTAGGTTACAGGGGGTCACTCAGCAGGTACTGGGAGTTGAGCAAAGAGGATTTGTTGGTGGGTGGTTGATATGAGATGGGATGGCCTGAGTCCATGGAGTGATTGAAGGGGCTCAGGCTGCTGGGGTTGATGGCTGATTAGTGTTTCTTGATCAGGAGAAGACATATGACAGAGTGAGGAGGGTCTGGCTAGAAGGGGTGCTGAAGTGGGTGGGTGTTACCCTGGAGTTCAGGAGGTCATTGATTAGTCTTTTAGAGAACAGTCAGACAGCATTGATAGTCAATGGTCATAGGGATATAACCTTTCCTCTGGGTCATGGGGTGCTACAGAGAGATCCTCTATCACCCATCCTGTATGCCCTTTCCTTAGAGCCCCTATTGGACAGGATCAGGTACCAAATTGGGGGTTTGGACATTCTGGGGATTAATTGGAAGGTGGGAGCCTTTGCAGATGATATGGTGGTTGGATTGGGTTCATTGGTGGATGTGGAGGAATTGTGGCAGACTGTGGAATGGTATGAGAGGGGCTCTAGTGCTAGACTCAATTGGCACAAATGTGAGACTATGGTGCTAGGTGGCAGAATAGTTGGTGGTGATATGATTGAGATGGTGGTGTCAGCAGGAAATCCAGTCTGCTATCTGGGGATCTACTTCTCAGTGTATGGGTCCATCCTACCTTGTGACTAGTGGGAATAGCAGCTCCTGGTGTGGGGGGATGTACTCTTATGGTGGGGTGGTCAGCACATTTCCTTGGCGGGAAGGGTGATGGTGCTGAATGTATACTGGCTGCTGAAGCTGTAGTATGTGGGGTACCATCTGGATTTCCCAGCATGGGTGGTCAAGCACCTGCTGAAGATGGCAAGGATGTAGATCTGGGCTGGGTGGCGGAGTTAGATAGGATGGGAGATGCTGACCCTACCTGTGGATGATAGTGGACTGGGCTTGGTGGACTTTCCCAAATGACTTCATTGTTTGTGAGCATGGTGGCTGAAAAGAGCAAGTGAGTTGAGGGGCCAGGAGTGGGTACCACTCATACAAAGGGTGTGGGAGGCCCAGTATTCCCCCTGCAGTGCATCTGGAAATCTGCTTGCAATAGTGGCCCTGGTGGGGAGCAAGAGGATGTGATATAAGATGGTGGATGGCGCCTGGAGGATTGGTCTTCAATGGCAAGGTGGTAAAGGTGAGGGAGATTGGGGACCACAGATGTGGAGATGGGACAGGTTACTGCTAGATAGTGCCTTGGTGGAGGAATTTTGGCTTGGTGATGGAATGGAGTGCTTACAGGGCTTAGGGGGGGACCTGTGGCCTACAGCATGGCAGAGAGTGGGGATTGGCGAGGAGTGGGACTGGAATGGGCTTTGGCCTTGGAGCAAGCAGGTGCTGCAGTAGCTTCCCCCCAAGTTCTGGGTCATGTGATGGCAGTGCCTAAGGCGGAATGTGATATTGAACTACCAGTCTAGTCACTTGGTGGCTGATGGCCAGTATGAGTATGAGGAATGTTTGGATGTTGGACAGGCAGGGGGAGTGATACAAATGCCTGAACATTGGCTGGGTGAGTGTGATGTTCTGGGGGTTTTTTGGCACCATATTGCTGACAGGTTAGGGCTGTGTGCCCTGGTGGGAGGGGAAGGGGGGAGATGGGGAGAGCTCTACCACAGGTTGGTGGGAGGGGTTGGTGATGAATGGCTGACTCTGGGTTGGGCTCTGACAATCTGGGTTGGGCTAGCTGGGCATTGGTTATATGTATTCAAGGAGGGTTGGTAGATTGAAATTGGGGAGAGGGTAGCATGTTGGGAATGGCTATTATTGGACATTTTGAATAGCTGGTGGTAGGGGTGGGGACCAGGTGGGGGTAGTAGGTGGGGATTGGTGAATTGTATTTGCCAGAAAAGTGGAGGGAGGATTCAGGTGGTGGGTGGGAGGGTCATTCTCTATCAGAGAGAGATTGTGGGGGGTGAGGGGATCTGAGGGGTATTGGTTGAGGGGATGGGGGTAATATTGTATTATTAATATAGATTGAGTAATAAAGGGAAGTCCAAGTGACTAAAAAAAAAAAAAAAAAAAAAAAAATATATAGTTTGCTGGATACAATGCTTTTCTTGCATAACAGAGTCAGCAGTCAGTTTCGACATAGTTATGAGACTGGAGTTGATAGTGGACCTGGACCCCCCTTTTATATCTAACTGATCATATAATCAAGATAATTTATTGCAACTGTTTGAGTGGTTCAATGCTATCAACCTGCTCAAAACACTCTCTTATTTTTTCTCTAATCTGCAAGCAATAATCTGGTTCCGGGAATCATAGGATAAAGTTAACCTGCAGGAGTTTAAACAGTAAAATACCACACATAGTTTATTTCTACTCATCATATAATGGTGAATCTTCGATTCTGATGTCAGATTTTGATGTAATATGAGGTTTAAGTACAATAAAGGCCAGTGATGTTAATATCTCACCCTTATTGACTACACTCAACATATCATTGATCTGCCTATTACTAGCTACCCCATAGTCAATGTCCTGGCTATCACCACTTTTCTGGAGTATATGCAATACCCCCATGCCTGTAGTGCTATTGTTGCACTCATGCTCAAATCTGTCTTATTGGCATGAAAGGTCATGTTGTATCCTGGGGCACTGCTAATGACACCTCTGGGGATATGCTGCAGTGAACATTTAATCTCAAATAAAACTATCTCTGGTTGTGCCCTCGCCTGTCAACCACCAGATGCAAATTTTATCTACTGTATGCCATCAGATATATACTACACAACTGCAATGCCATCAGGTGAATACCGGAAATTTGGCATTTCCTCATCTTGAATATAGATGTTGCAGCAGTCTACAATACATCCAAACCACCAGCTGATGTATTTCCGGGCAACTTGCTCAAAAATATTTCCCCACCCACAGGTTGGTGGATACTCCAATGTGTGTGCACCTTGATGATGTATGTCAATAATGTTCTGTATGAGCTGTGTGACAGTCTTATAAGGGTTCACACCAAATAGTGACCCTAGATTAGATCCTCCAACAGTGTATCCCATGAGTGCATGCCATTCTGGCTGGTGCTGTCTGATCTTGCTGTATTTCATCTGGAACTTCTTGACTTTCTGCACAAGCTCCTTGAATGTGGCCATGTTACTCTCAAAAATAAAACAACATACTGTCCTTCATAACCATTTTCCAAATTGGTTTATTCAAGAGTCCAATTGACTGATGTGACACTATATTGTATGACCATCACCTCCTGTTCTACAACTGCTTTGGCAGTATATGTGATTCAATATTGATGGGCCTCCAACTGTCCTAATGTTACAACTATATCTTTTGCCACAAACATGTCTATGCTGCATTGGCCATCTGATATATGTAGTGCTCCCAAACGAGTCAAATCAATTCGAATCAAATCGAATTGAGGGTTAAACGAGTCAAATCGAATTGGGGATTTTTCAATTCGAATCAATTCGAATTGAATCAAAAGTCGAATCGAATTGAGGGTCTGATTCGAACCCTAATTTTCAAAATGCAATAACTCAGCGTAAACTCATCCAAATCTAACGTACTTTAGCTTGTTAGAATCACATTAATACGGTGAATCTAACAAGCTAAAATATGTTAAATTTGAGTGAGTTTTCGTCGAGTTATTACATTTTGAAAATTAAGGTTCGAATCGAACTTTGAATCGAATTGGACCTTTGATTCGTTTCGAATCGAATCGAGTTTGGGCCAAATTCGATTCGATTCGATTCGTTGGGAGCACTAGATATATGTACTACATCAGTCCTGCTAGTGGCTGCAATAGTGCCTTCAACCACACTATAGACAGTCTCTCCCTGTATAATGGGAGTCTCCAGAAGCATCTGCAGTAATGTCACTGCCATTACTTCTTGGTAACATGCCTTCTTTCTTTCCTATATAGTATACTACTGCAGTGCATCACTCTTGGGTGTTCTGAGTCCCTGCTCAACCCAGCTATTGTATAGAATATATAGCTTGTACCGTGCATGGTATATCCTGGGATTGGCATTACTGATAGCTAGAATCGCACCATCTGTAACTGCCAGATTGATTGCTTTTTTTTTTTTTTTTTTTTTTTTTTTTTTTTTTTTTTTTTTTTTTTTTT
>RBNI01000606.1:0-28747 GCA_003990745.1 Jimgerdemannia flammicorona | reverse complement strand
TTTTTTTTTTTTTTTTTTTTTTTTTTTTTTTTTTTTATAGTTACTTAGACTTCTCTTTATTACTACAATCTATATTAATAATACAATATTACCCCCATCCCCTCACCCAATACCCCTTGGATCCCCCTCACCTCCCTCTACCCCTCTCTGTTGGAAGATAACCTAGTCACCCACCACCCAGACCCACCCTCTACTTTTACAGCACATACACTTCACTAGTCTCTGGTGTCTACCCCCTCCAGGTCCCCACCCCCACCACCAGCTATTCAAAATGTCCAATAACAGCCATTTCCACTGTACCACCCTATCCCTGATCCCTATCCACTGACCCTCCTTGAATACATATAACCAATGTCTGGCTAGCCTAACCCAAATTACCAGAGCCTCACCCAGGGTCAGCCATTCATCACCAACCCCCCTCACTAACCTGCGGTGGAGCTCTCTCCATCTCCCACCTTCCCCTCCTACCAGTACTCACAGTCCTAACCTGTCTGCAATGCAGTGCCAAAAAACCCCCAGAATATCACACTCACTAAGCCAATGTTCAGGCATTTGAATCACTTCTCCTTCCTGTCCAACATCCAAACATTCCTTACACTCATACTGGCCATCTGCCACCAAGTGCCCAGACTGAAAGTTCAACATTACATTCCGCCTTAGAAACCACCACCACACCACCCAGAACTTGGGAGGGAGCTACCACATCACCTGCTTGCTCTAAGGCCAAAGCCCATTTCAGTCCCACCCCTTGCCAATCCCCACCCTCTGCCACGCAATAGGCCACAGATCCTCTCCTAAGCTCTGCAAGTACTCTATACTATCACTAAGCCAAAAGTCCTCTACCAAAGTGCCACCTAACAGAAGCCTGTCCCATCTCTACATCTGTGGTCCTCAATCTCTCTTACCTTCATTGCCCTGCTACTGCAGACCAATTCTCTGGGCACCATCTACCAAAAGCCCATATATTGCATCCTCTCACTCCCATCCAGGGCCACCATTGCAAGCAGATTGCCAGATATACTGTGGGGAGAATACTGGGCCTCCCACACCCTTTGTATGAGTGGTACCCACTACTCTCTTCAGCCACCATGCTTGAAAGCAATGAAGGCATTTGGGGAAGTCCACCAAGCCCAGTCCGCCACTATCTACAGGTAGAGTCAGCACCTCCCATCCTATCTGACTCTGCCACCCAGCTCAGATCTATGTCCTTGCCATCTTTAGAAGGCACCTGACTACCCATGCTGGGAAGTCCAGATGGTACCCCATATATCACAACTTCAGCAGTCAATATATATTCAGCACCATCACTCTTCCTGTCAAGGAAATATGCCGACTGCCCCACCATAAAAGCACATCCCCCCATATTAGGAGTCACTATTTCCACCAAGTGCGAGGAAGGAGAGACCCATATATGGAGAAGTAGATTCTCAGATAGCAAATGGGATCCCCTGCTGGCACCACCATCCCAATCATATTACTATCAACTATTCCTCCACCCAACACCACAGTCTTGCATTTGTTCCAATTGAGCCTAGTATTAGAGCCCCTCTCATACCATTTCACAGTCCACCATAATTCCTCCATATCTGCCAATGAACTCAATCTAACTACCATATCATCCACAAAGGCCCCCATCTTCCAATTAATCTCTAGAATATCCAAACCCCCAATTCGATGCCTGATTCTGTCTAATAGGGGCTCCAAGGAAAGAGCATACATATAAGATGGGTGACAAAGGATCCCCCTGTGGCACCTCATGACCCAGAGGGAAGGTGACACCCCGGTGTCTATTGACCACTAAGGCTGCCTGACTGTCCTCCAAAAGGCTGATTAACGACCTCCAGAACTCTGGTGAAACACCCACCCTCCTCAGCACCCCTTCTAGTCAGATCCTCTGCACTCTATCATATGCCTTCTCCTGATCCAGAAACACCAGTCAGCTATCAACCCTGGCAGCCCAAGCCCCTTCAATTATGCCATAGACCCAGGCTGTCCCATCTTGAATTAACCGACTACCAAAAAAACCTCTCTGCTCAACTCCCAGCACTTGCTGAGTGATCCCCTGCAGCCTAGTCACCAAGACCTTCATAACCAGCTTGCAGTCCATATCAAGGAGCATGATTGGATGCCAGTTCTTCCAATCCTCCCTTCTCCTCTTATCCTTAAAGAGCAAAGAGACCAGCCCTAGCCACTGGCCCCCAATCCAAGTTCCAGACCAAAGAACCTCATCACACATCTCTGTCAACTCCTCCAATACTGCCTCTACCCTGGCCATCTTCTTCCAAAAATTCCAGAGAAGCCCATCCTCTCCTGGTACCATCTCCTTACTTGTTGAAGCCAGGACATTGCACACCTCCTCCTCACTCACTCAGTCTCCCAGAGCCCCTAGACCCATTGCTAGGTTTGGATGCCAACTCTCCAACTGCCTTTCAATGTCTAAGGCATCTCCACACCCTTCTTTCTCACTCCATAAGTCCTTCCAGCAGGACCTTAGCAATCCCAGAATCACTGGAGTCCCCACCACTATCTCCCCATCCTCATCCAAGATGCCATCCCACTGCTGCTTAGTTCTCTGTGCTTGTAGCATCTGTGATAAAAACCAAGTACATCACTCCCCTTCCTCCAACCCATGCCACCTCAACCTTATCACCATCCCCTTCAATTTAGCCTCTTCCTCCAATTGTAGCACCTCCTTAAGTTCCCTGACTTCCTTCTAAATCTTTGCAATGTACCAGTCCACCACCTCTCTATCTTCTAGCACTCCCACCCATCTCTCTAGGAGTATTCCCAGCTACTGTGAGGCCCAGTGCACTCTCTGCCGCCACTGAGCACTCCTCCCTTTCCCTGCCTCCCTTCAATATCTCTGAGCACTTGATTTCAGCCTTCTCTAATGATCTCCTATTGCCAGACCCTGCTTCTGCCATTGACCAATTTTTCCAACAACCTCTGTCTCCCAGTCAGCCCATAAATCATTATTCTCCAACAAAGAGAAATTGAGCTGCCAATGTCCAGGCCCATCCCCACTTCCCCTGAACCTCCCCCCCCCAAGCAGACCCCAGAGATCAGACCATGGGTACCATACCACCTCCAGTGTGGTCCAGACATCCACTCTCCAGTATTCTGCTGTCAGTATCCAGTTGATTCTAGAATCCCACCCAGCTGCCCAGTGAGTATAAATTTGATAATTCCCCCAGAACTATCTCCCCAAGTCCACCAGAGAGCTCAACCTCTCCATCTCCATCTAACCATCCAATCCACCACTTCAGCCCCTCATCCCTCTCCCACTGTCAGTCCAGTCTACTACATTATCTCTCACTATATTGAAATCCCCCCCCCAGGCATTCAATCTCAGCCTTAACCATGACACTAGCCTCTTACAAATCTCTGATCCAGTCCACCCACTCCCCCCTCTCTGCTGGGCAATAATATGACTCAACCATCAGAGGGCTCCAACCAGGTCTCTTCCACACTCCCCACACCAACCAACTCTCCTAATGTTCTATATCACCAATGTCCCCCATCCCCTTCCTTACTAAGATATCCACTCATCCAAACCATACTGCTGCTCCCCCCCACTCCCTAGTCCAATCCTGAAAGTCTACTTCTGCCTCGTAATAGACATCCTACAGTAAAAAGAGATCTGCATCTAGCTCCTTGAGCCAACCAAATATGAACTTCTGCCGAGCTGCCCCCCTCAACCCATTCACATTCAAAGAGAATATTCTAGTTGTACTGTTCATATTGAATAATGTTTGAATGTGATAACCCAGCCTAGTATTTCATACTCACCTCATCCCCAGCCAGATCCAATTACCACTCTGCTTTCAAGTCCCCCTCCACTCCAGCCTGAGCATCCAATGCCTCCAAGATTTCCTGATATTTCACCCTATCCACCACTTCCATCTCTGCCTGATTGTCCATACAGACCACTCTCCACTTCTCCAATCCCTTCCTCGATCTCTACAAGTAAGCTGCTCTGTCATTCACAATCATCTGGAGTTCCTCCTCTCTCTGATCATTGACCTGATATTCAACTGATTCTAATAGTACTACCAGGATCTCATTCCTAACCTTCCTCAGCACCTCCTCCCCATAAAGGATTTCCTCTCAATGCCTTTCCTCCATAACCTGGAAGTCCTCTCTCCCCAGCTCCTCTGCTACCACCCCTTCCAAAGTCTTCCATAGCCACTTCTCCTCATTTACTGCCTCCACCATACTCTGGATGATCTGACCATCTCCCACCCCTGGGTCCACCAGTACACTCCTCCTCACCGACTTATCCCACTCCTCATCCAGGATATCCAGTAACTCCTCCTCACCCTCTGCCCCCCCTGGGACACCATACTGAGGTTGGACTCCTTCACTCATCTCTACATCTGCCTCTACACCACCCTGCTCCTCCTCTCTTGGTCTATCCTGGGCTCCATCTTGGGCCATCTCACTTCCCCTCACCCAGTCACTTACATGTAATCCTGCTCTCCTGTCCCCTGTGCTACTGCCAGCCCCACCACCCCCCAACTTCAATAGCAGCTCCTTCTGGATTCTCCTCTCTTGCATCTTCTCCCAGGTCACCTTGTTCACTCTGGTCCTCTTCCTCTTGACTACTTCCACCACCATCTTCACTTCAAACTCCTGCCAAGCCAATCTCCTCCTCTCGACCACCCTCTCCAGATCCTTGAGAGCCTCAAGCAAATCTTCCTCCTCTTCTAGAGTCTCCTTCACTCTTATGAACTTACACTCTACCAGTCCCCACTTTAGAGTCACTGGCCAATCCCTTGTTTTTTCTGTGTTCTCCTTTCCAGCCAGCCTCACTTGGACATCAACATCACTAGTCCAGAGCTCTGTTCCTTCCCAGACCTTGAACTTGATGTCTATAATCTCCCCATACTCCTTGACCACCCCCACAATCAACTCCCTGGCCCTCTTTCTTGACACTATAGGAAGATCCAATACTGTCAACTGCACCACTCAGGGGTCCCAGTGCATACACCTGGCCATAGGGACCACAACTCTGCCCACTGTCACCCCCTTCTCCATGGTAGCCAACAATGCTTCCTCCTTCTCAAATCCCACCTCAACCCTTTCTTTCCCCTTCAAAAACTTCACCAACACTGCCCCCTTCGCCTCCTGCGCCACCAGCCCCAAGATCATCCTTGCAGTCACTGCCAAGCCTCTGAAGCACATCATAATGGTGAATTCTGACCTTGATTTCTTGAGTAATAGTGCTGACACCATGCCCATCACTCCATTCACCAGGTCCCTGGGCCTCATGCCCACCCTCTGTTCTGATCTATCAACTACTGTCACATCTGGATTTTTTTCCAGATCTCCAGTTACAGCCCCATCAACAGTCACATCTCCAGCCCCTACTCCCCCCCCTCTCCTACCACCAGACACTCTTCTGGGCACTCCTCCCTGACCCCCAGCAACAGCCATTGATACCTTTCTCAGATCCAGCCAGTCATCCAGACCTAAGGTCATTCTCCTCATCTTGACCTTGTCAGCAAAGGTTGACCTCTCCCCTCCTCTCTGCCTCAAGCCACCCCTCCCTCCACCACCAGTGCCTTGGCCAGCCATCAAGGCCCCCAGTATCCCCAAACCATCTCCCCTCCTCTCCACCTGTTACCAGCCAAAGATACCACCATCCTCTTGGCCAGCATGCTCACCAGATCAATCATTGTCATCCATGTCAA
Source organism: Jimgerdemannia flammicorona (assembly GCA_003990745.1). Classification (NCBI taxonomy): domain Eukaryota; kingdom Fungi; phylum Mucoromycota; class Endogonomycetes; order Endogonales; family Endogonaceae; genus Jimgerdemannia; species Jimgerdemannia flammicorona. Next base: position 23,054 of record RBNI01000606.1, on the reverse strand, counting down.
TAGTCATCTGTCACCAAAAATGTTGAGAAAAGTGTTGTCTGAGTCTTGTGTCACCTGAATGGTACTGGTAGTTGTTACTGATCTTTGGTTAAAGTTGTTTTGACATTGATGGCTTTGATTGCTGAGACTTTCTCTCTAGTACTATTAGTCTCACTAGAGAGGGCTTGCTGTTTTCCAAGAATTCAAAGACCTCTTCCTTGTAGGTATCTATCAGTAGTTTAAAATATCCCAATATTGTTTCTTTGAGAATTTTTACTATATCAAAGCCCAGACTTTGAATTGAAATACAGATTAGTGACATCTAATTATAGATGTATTCTTCAGTCAGAAGAAGGTAATACTTTTCTCAGAGTTCTATTGATGACTCAAATATCAGATTATTGGCATTCACAGATAGGTATATATCAAGACTTCTTTGTTGATATGGTTGAAGAAGGATATCTTCTCTTACTTAGATAAGGCAACAGATATATAGTTTCATTTAGCAGAACTGAGCTACTGTTGCCAAGTAGACTTCAATAGGTGGTTGAGGGGTTCTATTGGTGCTTCCAAAGCCTCCTTGTTCTCTCTTTGTACTGCTAAGTTAGTTCACTTCTTAGATAGTAGGCTGTGATATCTTAATGAACAGAATTTGACAGATGGCTTCCAAGGGGTTAAAGACTCAGTAGTTTCTACTATTGTTACAAATAATGACTTTTAGAGAACCTCAGTAGTTCTGGTCAATAACTTCTCCTTCTACTGTTATTCTTTTAGCTGCCAGAGATGATCTTGATGCTAATTGTCCATAGTGTCTACATTGTAATCTGAAGGTCAAAGGTTCTGGTAGTCCTGGGATAGAGTATTGTCTGATAGAGAAGGCAGAAATCATATTCTACTGATCCTCTATCTATACAAGAGAGGGTTGTGCCTAAGGTAATAGTAGTTTAACTTGACTGATTAGCTGGATCTTGAGAAATGATATCTCAGTAGTTACTACTACAAGAAAGGATTCCATATGTTCTGGCTTAAAGAATGGCCAATATACTTCAGTCTTTGGGTTCCTTATATAGTTGAATTCAGTTTTTCCAAGTAGATCTAAGACTTCTATAAAGGAGAAAACAAGGTTGACTTCTTATTTACCTTAGTATAATTAGTAATACCAATAGATAATAATAAGAATTTCTAATGACAGATTTCAGATAGAGGTCTTGTTCTTGGCTTTATAATCTCCTTCATGATTGATCTCTTTGCATTTTCAACAAGCCCAGTAGATTTGAGGTTCTTGCAGAGTAGAGTCCTTTCTCTTAACTCAACTCTTGTAAACACTATTACTGAGGTGAATACTTTGATGTTCACACCAATAACAGATAAAGGTCTTTCCACAATTACAGTGTCCTTGTTTGACAAATTCCTTATTTTGCTGTTTGACTTTCTTACTTATAGGATATCTCCTTTAATATTTATCATAGATAGGTAGAGTGATCTGAAGAGCTCTAATAATGATATAGACATTGTTGTTATTGTCTTCAACTATGAGGATCTCTAAAGGTTGATAAGAGAGGATCTTCTGTTCTTCTTTGTAGGTCTTCTTGAAAACTTTGTGAGTAGATGGTTGTGTTTGTGTGAGGACTGGAGCTCATTTTAACTCATTTTTGTCTTTAATTACTGATATTGTAATCTTTTGAAAATCGAGGATTCAGCAGTTACTACTGTCATCTCTTGGTGAGTAGAAATGATTATAGTATTCACACATACCTAGGCAGAAGGCTCACATAATTCAGTTTTCCTTCAGAGATAGTAGTGGTTGTATAGATAGTCTTGCAAATTTATATACTACTTCTTTACTAATAGCCTAATCAATACTTTCTTCTAAGCTTTTAGTATTAATTACTCTAACAAAAAGATCTTCTTGGCTACCTTCAGAGTTTCTAGATATATCAAAATCAAAATCACTTTCTAGTTCTTGTAAGAAATTTGCTTCACTTTTGTCCTTAGTAGTAGTGAGTATATCTCCATATTCTTACTATTCTGTCTCAGAGGCTTGACTTGATTTCCTTGATTCTTTTGACTCAATTGGTACCTTATACTTTTGTTTATGGAAAGTGAGTTACTTCTTGATATCTATATTGGCTCCAACTTAGTACAATCAGTCAGTTCTCAAAATCAGATTATAGGAGATTTCTGAAGTTACAATAGTTTAAGGTATATTGAGATAAGCTCTTCTAACCTGAATAGATATACATATCTCTGACTAGTCCAAGAGGGGCAGATACTGATCCATCTGCTGTAATAACTCTTATCTTGGTTCTTTCATCAATTCTCTATCTAATCCTTTCTAATATTTACTAAGTAATAATACATACTACTGCTCTAGTATCAATAAGAATTCTGATATTTTTACTATATACTTTTCCATTAGTCAGTCTTGTGGATTGATGTTCTTGATGCCAGTATTCATGAACTGTATAAATAGTACTAGGCTCCAGTATATATAGTCCTTAGATAGGAACTCTCTTGGTATATATCTTCTTTAGCTTCTTTGAGGAATTTTTACCTAACTTCTGGTGCATTCTTAAAGACTTGTTCAAATGTGAGACCTGTATTCTGAGTACAGAGATGTTCCCAAAGTGATGCTACTTTATAAGGTTTACTACTCCTTCAATGTCTAGGTCTCTTAAGGTGAATCCTCTCATTTCTATTGGGCATTTTATCAGCTGAAGATTATATACTCATGTACTCTTATTCTTCAAGGTCAGGCAGAGAGATACTTCTTGATACTCTTGATGGGCCATCTTCTGGTTCAGGAGTATCTCTTCTAACTCTCTTATCATTTTTCTGAGGTATATCTAAGGAAAAATGGCCATGTCTTAGATATTTACCTATGGATATAGTTACTAGCAATAGTGATTAGAGTGGGGTCCTTGAGGGTCTTCCTTATCCTCTGATCTGAGTAGGTACTGAATTTCAAGTTATCTTAGAGAGAAAGACTTCAAAGTATAGATAGGTATCATCTTGGCCATAAAGCCAGGCAGCTTCTTCTTTCATTTTTTGAGTTTCTTCATCCATCTAAATGAGATTGACATTCTATCATTAGACAGAGTCTGTTTCTTTGGGCAGAATCTCTGAATGTGACCTTGATTTCTATAGCTGAAGTAAGATAGAGTATAGAAACCTATTACTGGTAAACCTATAGTTGAAACTGGTGGGGCCTGGGTAGAGTTTCTGTTATCTTGCTGCTAGTAGTCTGGTCTATTATCTTGATGATAATCTTGCTGTCTTTCTTCTTAATTCTTTAACTAAGCAACTATAATGGCTAGATATTTTATTTATTTAGTAAGCATTGTCATAGAGTCTTCTTGAGTTCTTGGTAGAGACTGCTATTATTATCTATACTGAGTTGGGATTAAGAGTAAGGGTCTGGCCTCATAGTTGGCCAACTGGGCTCTTAAGTAAGCATTCTCTTATTCTAGAGTCATTTTACAAGTCCTTGATATTTCAGCTTGAGCTGGTTCTTAATGTTCTTGAGTCTGCTAGAGTGATCTATAGTCTGCTTTCCAGCATCCTTGTGCTCTAGTAACTTATTGTTTAATACTTCAATAGCCCATTCTTATAACTTATCTTTGAAGCTCTGGGAATATTCCATTGAGGAAGGTAGTTGAGAGGGCTAGTTGGACTATAGGTTGCAAGTTTACCTTGATCATCTGAGCTTGAATTTAATAGTAGAAGCTTTTCAGAGTTTTATTGTAGCTTGGCTCATATAGATCAAAGCTTCTTATACTTCTTATTGATGCTCAAGATCATTGAACTGAGTGTAAAGCCAGGTCTTATGGATATTATATCTATCTGTATGATCTCTATTTGCTAAAAGATTGTTGACTTATTCTGTTACATGGATTTCTCCTCCAACTTGCCTTGCTTGGTTGTACTTCTGTAGAGCAGAACCTCTCAGAAGTGATTTTACAATTCTGAGCTTTCTCTGGGCATTCTACTGCTTAGCTACTGTTTGTACTGTAACAGTGACCCCAGAATGATGACATCAGCACAGGAGATAGCCTTTCCTTGCAAAGCCACTAGATCGGAGCACGAGAAGATTATACGGCATACGAGATGAGCAATAATGACCAACTGTGAGTCATTGTGACCACAGCACAAGCATCCTGAAGAATATAAAAGAAGGATCAAGGAACTGCAGTAGCAGCAACCAACAAGAACCACCAATCCCAAAATAGCTCAAAGACTTACCATAAACGAAATGCCTGCCGCCCGCCAAACCTCAAGGTCAAGGAACCACCAAGGCACCTCGGTTGAAGAAAGGATGTTCCAAGACATCAGAAGAGCCATAAGGACCCGCTCAAGAAGGACTCCTAGTGTCAACCTGGGTACAGCAGACCCCTACCACTTTATTCTCTACTGCCGTGAAATGGAAACAAGGATCACCATTGCTACCGAATACCTCCAAATGTGGCAGGAGTACAAAATAGGAAACCTCCTCTGCCGGGAGTTCCCACAGGCCAGCACCCAAGAGCTGCGAGATGCTACCCCCATGGACATACGCGAAACAAGGACAGCTAAGAAGATCCATCAGATCTTCAGGCATGCACCATGGTCGATCCCCAACTTGGAGTATGTTAGAGTCTCAGATTTCAGAGACCTGTCATCCCGCCATATCAATGCACTAGAAGCCAGAGTGGCTACAGAAGCCCAGTCCACTATCACCCTCAATAGTGAAGAAGTAGAAGACTTCTGGCATCCCATCCTTCAGGACAACCCAGACCAATTCCTGCAAGGATGGATCTCAGTATTCCAAGGCCCAAGCATCCAGGTTAGATCTCCCCAAGACCCCACATTTGTCCCCTATTTTGTGGAAGAGAACCTCATAGACTGGAGAGCCCCAGATTTTCCCGCCACTGCTGAACATGATGACATCATCGATGACATCATCCCGCGTGACATACCCGAAGCACGCGAAGTACGTGAAATGCGTGACCTGCATGACGAATTTGCGGATCTCATCTCCTTCAGTGATGATGATGATGATAAAGCCCCCCTAGTCCTGAACTTTCTGCTCTAAGTTCTTTGTTATACTGCATAATGCCAGCACTGGTATTCTCATGTAACACCAGATAATGCCAGCACCGGCATTCTGAGGTGATGCGAAATTGTTCCAGTACTGGTATTCTCATGTAACACTAGATAATGCCAGCACCGGCATTTTGTTGTGATACCAAATAATGCCAGCCTTGGAACTTAGTAATTTTAGTTATTGGAATTTATATTTAGCTTTATATCTTAGCAACCATTGAATTATATTTTGTATAAATACCCCTCTTATTTCCTCTGAAATAAAGTCAGTCTTCTCAGTGCAATATACACAATCCCTTGCAAGCAATCTAAGAGATAACAAGACAGTTTAAAGATAAGAAGTTTGAGGACTATAAGATCTCGGGAAGGCACTCCAATAAGAACTTGCTTATAACAAACTTGTAGTTAGTCTAAGAGATATACCTTGAAGAGAATCTGATGTATTTGAAGGACTCAATGCCCACTATATAACAATGTATATAATATAGTCCCCACAGTCTTCTCAGTGCAATACATATAATTCCTTGCAAGCAATCTAAGAGATAATAAGACAGTTTAAAGATAAGAAGTTTGAGGACTATAAGACCTTGGGAAGGCACTCCAATAAGAACTTGCTTATAACAAACTTGAGTTAGTCTAAGAGATATATCTTGAAGAGAATCTGGCATATTTGAAGGACTCAGCGACCACTACGTAACAGTACTTTGATTTCTCTGAAGAATTCCTCAACATCTTCACTGTCTGTACTATAGAATTTCTGAAAATAGCTCATCTCTGGTTCATTTTTACTATCTAAGTCAGATTCTGAGATGGAGTTTCTTAATGATATTTGAGATAGAGATAGTAGAGATATTTGATGAACTAATAGTACTGATAGAGGACAGTGTCTTGGTGAAGGTATAAAGAGTCTGGCCCTTCTAATTAAAGCTGGTATAGAGGTTCTTGATGGTAGTAGTTCTCTGATTGAGTGATAGTAATTACTAAATACTAAGGTTCTGAGAGAGCTTGAGCTTCTTGTTTCTTATAGATAGTAATGGAGTATGAAAGACCATGGTACTGAGGTTCTGGCAATAGGAATAGGACTAATGTAGCTAATGTTCAGTTGGTCTGCCCCTTGCTATTATAAAGTAGTGGGCTTTTATTTGTCTTGTTAAGAGTCTATATTTCTGTTTAAGTAGTGAAAAGGTTAAATTCATCTCTTGAGTAGTCTGATTGATTTCTCTAATCATCATCTTCCTCTTGTTCTAGAAGGTAAGAGCAGTAGTCTTCTTCTCCTTCAGATGTTTCAAAGTATACTTAATCTAGTAGAGTGGTTTGAGTGATGACAGTAGTAATGTAATCACTTCTATCTAAATCTCTTCTATAGATCAGGTTCTGGTATTCTTCAGGAAAATCTTTTTCATATTCTAGGCCTTGGATGGGCTCAGGTTTTTCTCTAAGTCTTCTTCTTTCTTTTGAGGTCAAACTATAATCTATATTACTTTCTTCTTCTGATTCAGTTTCTTGACTACTGGTTCTGAACAAAGTGAGAGCTATCCTGACAATAGTGTGTACTTCTCTTTCTAAAGCAGGCTACTGTTGGCTAGTTTCTTCTAAATTCTCCACTATAGATGACTGCTGGGTTTTTGAGCCAAATGGTCAAGTCTTTAGAAAACTTTCCCAGTTGAGTCTCCAAAATGTGATGATTTGTATAGATTGTTTGCTAACTTGTATGGCTCAATATACTACTAGATATTTATATACTATATATCTCTTTATCTTTAACAATATTCTGGCTCAATATTCAGTTTAACTGCTGTTCAATTTGTTTGCATTTCTCATATCAGGTTGGAGTTTGAGTATCATTGAAGTTTGTGTAAGTTGGAGTTTATATGTTGTGAATTATTGGTCACATGACTGGACATTTGGAATAATGAAAGGTTAAAGAACATATGTTATGAATTCTGGTATACTGACAATTATCCTGATATTCTTGGCCAAGTTTCCTGGTAAGTTTTGCAGGTTCTCTATGTTTTCTGGTAGAATTCTGATATGTTCTAAGTTTTGGCAGTTATTTTCTTACTTGACTATAGTGGAATTTTGACTGACTGAAGTTTTGTGATGATTTTCCAAAATGATATTAACTGGCAATTAATTTATATCTTGAATAAAGCAGTCTTAACTTATATTTTGAGTTTCCTGATAGCATTCTGATATTTTTCATAACAATTTTTAAGACAGTGGCAAAATGGTAAGAGTCTCATTCTCTCAATCTCTAAGCTTTATACTCCAGATAGATATATTGATCTCTAGAATAATTTGTTCTCTTGGAGACAATGTATTTCTCTGTAAAACTTTCTTTTTTACTTCAAACTAGAACTGGCTATCTTATATCTTGAATGTGCAGTCTTGATTTTTCAATTTCCATAATGGTCTATGGTAAGAGAAATTCTTCAAACTCAAACCTTGAGTGATCATTACTCTAGTTATTTTATTTGTTCCTTAGAATTATTTTCATCTCTTGAAGGTAGTGGGTTTCTCTGTAATTTTTTTTACTTCAAACTCAAGCTGACTGAGATTTATTTACTATAAGTCAAGAGGATATTTATACAAATTTCAGACTATATATAAGACTAGGTAATTGGGTATATACTATTTAGTGTACTTTTGGAAATCAAGTGACTAACTAGCTAGATAAGGCTAATTTTATATTTGTGATAAATTTGACTAGTTAATAGGTAGTCACTATTTGTACAACTAACTAACTTACTCAAATTTGACTAATAGAGCTGTCTTCATGCAACTTAAAGTTCAATGTGGCTGAGATTATATCATCCTTATCTTCCTTCTCATTTTCTTTAGGGAGTCCAGCCAAATTATTTTCTGTATCCTCTACAATTGTACTGAGATTAGTAGTGGGTTCTATAGATGATAAAAGAGGACTTATATGCTTCTCCAGAAGGTTGTCAAGGTCTTTTTCTCATGAAATAAGTAGTTTACTCTGCTCTGATTCTTAAGATCTCCAATCAATAGTATTGTCATCTATAAAGTAAGATACATCTGTAGAATTCTGAGAGTAACAGACTCTCAGAGGAGAACCTTAGAACAATACAATCAGACCTTAAAGGAACTGATCTGGGTTGTCTTCTAGGATGAGATTTCAAAGATCTTAAATCTTATTACTTTTGACTATAATAGTAGACTGAGCTTCTTCTGTAATCATTTCTTCAAGATGGTCTATAGAGCAGCTTATCAATTCTTAAATATCTGAAACCTTGATATATTCCAAGTTGAAAATAGCCTAGGATATATGTCTGAAGATCTGGTAGACTCTCTTGGCTAAATTCTATTTATATCTATCCAGGTATGTAGTATCTGTAATTTCTTAAGAGCTGGCCTATGAGAGATCTTGGTAGAGATAATACCTTAACTTATATTCTTGCCACATCTAGAGGCACTTGGTAGCAGTAGAGATTCTTGTTTCCATTTTATGATAGTTGAGAGTATAGTAGTATAGATCCTTTGTAAAGAGGTTCAGACTTGGAGTCCTTCTTATATACATCCTTATAGCTCTTTTGATATTAGAGAATATCTGATAGTAGACCAATGGACCTGGGTGATTCTTTGATCTTGCTGTTTGGTAAGTAGTAGGCATTTTGTTTTATGGTAAGTTTCTTATTTATAGATAATGTCTTGTACTCCTTTTTGATACTTCTTTTATATCCTAAGGGTCTTCTTTTTTGGTTCAGAGGTAGGGTCACCTGATTTGAAGTAAGTATACTACTGAGGTCACTATGAGTCACTATGAGTTTGGATGCAGATCATCTTCTGATCAAGATAAGTCATAGTTGAGTCATGATTTATAATCAGAGACTTATGAAATCTGAGCAGTCTTCTGGCTTTTGATATTATTAGTTTCTAAGATATCATCATACTATATATTATTTTTTAATATTTCAGAGCTAATAGAATTTGCTACTATATTCTAAAAATATGTATTTACATATCAGTATTTAACTTGAACTTATATTGATTAATATTGCTTTTTTTTTAAGAATATATATATTATCCTCTAATATATATTGTAAAAAATCAAAACATACTATCTGAATTATAACTTAGCTAGATGATATGAACAATTAGCATACTTAGCCAGATAACATGGGCTCCTAGCATAATGTGACTTCTAGTATATCATAGTTACTTATGTCCACCATACTTATAATTAGCCAGGATATCAGACCAGAGTTGTTTATCTATATTCTGAGGACACACCTGTGTCTGGTAGACACACTCATATCCTGCAGACACACTCATGTCCTGTGGATACACTCATGTCCTGTGGACACACCTGTACCCAGAGGATACACCCAAATATTACTAGAAGTAGTAAATCTATAGTTAGCCACATAGCAACCAGATAGCAACCAACTTGTATAAAATACCCCAGAGATAAGAGTGAATAAACCTCAGTCTGAAATTAAAGCAAAAGATAAGTCTGTCTACCACACTTCAAGAGGAACTCTACAGCTACTGCTAGGAGATTGTGAGCTTATTTCCCCACTCCAGTCTTCTTTCTAATACAAAGCCTTAGTTTACTTACCAGACTAAGCCTGAAGATTTGCCACCAAAGTTCAAGAAAGAACTTCACCACCTTTTGAAGAGAAACCCACTGCTTAAGGAATAAGTCATGCTATTGGTTTACTTGCCAGATAAGTCTGAAGATTTCTGCCTTTCTGCTGCCAAGAAAGCTACCTTGCTCAAGCCAGTTTCTGATACAACTTCACAGTAAATCCATTTGCACAAACAAAGTCAGTATTTGATGCAACTTTGCCAAGAGACCCTTTCCCAAGCCACTAGTTATATTTCTTAGTTGAAATTGATATTTTTAAGTTATCCACATCTCCAGAGAATCTCACTGATTTAGGAAGAATCCATAACATCCAAGTTGTTTATTCTCAGTGAGCCTAATTCAGAAGAATCCACTGCCAGCATTATTCCCAGTAAGAAGAACCTGCACCACTCTCTATTCTCAGTAAGCTGCTGAGCATAATTCCCAGTGAGCTAATTCAGAAGAATCCATGCCAAACCAAGTTATCTACCAAATCTGTATAAGGAATGTCACCAAGATCATTATACTATACAAGAGATCATTACTCAGAAATTGCATACTTTTGGAGATCATCATACTATATACGAAATTCTACCAATTCCCAGTTGACTCAATAAGGAAACCCATTTACAAATCACTGCTACACCCAGAAAACTCTCCCAATTAGGAAATTGACACACAAATCACATGTAGATATCCAGCTTTGACTATTATACCACTAAACACCAAGGATCTCAGGAATCTTAGAACATTTTGTTGCTTTTTGACAAAGTAACTAGGGGCTCAAGCCAAACTACACCAATCCTCAACCTTGTAATTTGCCTCTATTGAGCTGGGCACATTATATTTGGGGGCTCAACTGGAAAAGATTTCAAATCAACATGACTTTTCAGCTCATAAGAACCCACAGTCAAACTGAATACATTTGATATAACACTAATCTCTACCACTACAGTATTACCAATATCTGGACAGAAAGAGAAGTAATTATCTCAAAACTAACTACCTAGTATCAGAAGGATCCCAACCAGAACCAGAAGCCAGTATAGCCTGAAATCCCCAACCAGATCAACCAAACAACACAGGAGGCCCTGTTGGAGATTTTGAAGAACTTGTATAAGAACTAGAAGATCTTATTACATAAGTCTGAGATCTTACAGCCAGATACCCCATACCAGTTCCATCAATCTCATCAATAGAACCTTTACCACAAGCCCTTGCAGAATTGGAAGTAGCTTCTACAAGAATACCTAGGCTCATTCTACTTCATCCAAGGTCCAGAACCCCATCCTCAAGATACCCAAGTACTCTCATTTCCAGTAACAGTTCAGAAAGTAACAATGAAATAGTCACCTCACTGCCAACCTTTGTAGGATATCTGGAGGAAGACCCCAGAGAATTCCTTGATGGAATTGAAAGAATTGCAGCCCTGAGGAATCTTTCAGATGAAAGAAAAATCACCATCTATAAGGCCCAGCTCAGAGAACCAGCTAGAGGAATTTTCTATTGAACAATAAATGATCTACATTCAGAACTAGTGAGACAGATATAAGCAGCAGCATCTTATAAGCTAGAATATGTAGCCATGGTCTACTGGCTTATCAAAAAATATGCAGGAAATGAAACCTACTATAAGGCTCAAGAATCCATTATGGGGATGAAGATAAATCTTAGAGAATCACCCAGAGCCTTCTTCATACATAAGAATCCAGAAGAGAATGTATTCTGCTGGATTCAATACCACCAACCAGGACATCATAGGTCCAATGACCTTCATGAATGGGATTCCCCCAAATATTGCCCAGCATATCCACACCCTAGGCATCAGAAGGTCTGAAGAGTAAATTGATACAGCCTAAGGATTCTTTAGTATCAGACAAGAGACTACCTGGAGTAACTATGACAAGAAGAATAATAAGGAAGACATCCTGGTCAAAGCCCTACAAGGACTCCTCCAAGGACAAGAAAGAGCCAAAGAAAGAAGGACAGAAGTGAAATTCAAGACCTTAGCTCCAAGTTGGATCAATTGATTGGGTAGATTGAAAAACTCACCACATGTGAAAATTAGAGTTACCAAGACAACAGAGGATACCTGCCCCAGAGGAGCCAAGGTTATCTACCAAGAGATAGCAGAAGTTTATCAGCAAGAAGAAAGAAGGTACTCTGTCTCAGATAGAGCCCAAGTCCAATGCTTCCACTATGGATAATTCAGATACTATACTACTAAATATGACAACAAAAGAAGTAACCGAAGAGACTCAGAACCATCAAATTGAAGGAATGACACTCAGAACAAGAAGACTGAAGCCCATTCTGTTGAAGATTTTGAGGAAGCAAGCAACAGTGAAGACTACAGTGATCTGGACTTGTACTCTACTAAGGTTATTACCCGAAAAACAGTCTACCCAGCAGAGAAAAGGAAGAGACCTATAGAAAGATCATCCAGAAATATCAGCAGAAGAATTATCCAAGAAGAAGACAAAGAACATGAGGAGGAACAAGTGGAAACACCTCCCTGGACTCTTTCATCTTTTGTCTCCAAGACAAATGAGCTGCCACCAGAGGATGAAGAAATGGAACAAGAAGAATAGAAGCCTGCTGCTCTAAAGCCCAAGAAGAAGTACACCCCAAAGACCATACCTAGTGATATCTACAATGAAGTCTGGCAGAAGATTCAAGAGGCCAAGATAGAAGTCCCTCTCCTGCAGTTCTTGCAACTAACACCAGCTGGCGTTTGAAACAAATTGCTGAGAACCACCAGGTCCAGTACTAGCTGAGTTCCAATCCCCCAACAAGAACCAGCCTCCATTCCTATTCAAGCTGCAGAAAGACATATCAGTACTTACTTACATAGAGACATTGGAGGACAAAAGGCAAAAATCCTCATAGACATAGGAGCAGCAGTCTGTATTATTGCCAAATAGTTCCTAGATACCCTCCAATAGCTCATTGATAGACCATCCAACTTCAGCATCATAGTAGTAGATGGAGCCCAAACTCAACTCCTTGGAGAAGTACAAAACATCACTATTTCCCTTGGACACATTCAGTTCTCCATCCTGAAAGCTGTTGTCACTAAAGCTGTTATCTATGACATAATCCTTGGTATCAACTGGATGAAGGAAATGAATGCAGTTATTGATATCAGTTAACAAGTACTCAAGTTTAACTACCAAGACAAGAAGTACAGAGTCAAGGTGACCAGCTATGAGCAATCAAAGAAAAAGAAGAAGGTTACCATCCAGGAAGAATATATCAGCAGTGAAGAATCTACTATAGAGAAAGAGAAGAATCTGAAGATGGAAATGATCCCAGACTCAATCTCAGGATCAACCTAGTGGATGACAGACCAGAAGATAATGTATGGGCCAAGAACACTGTCCCCATTACCATTGGAGCCATTGCAGGAGAAATCAAAGGATGCCCCACCTGCCTCAAGAGACATAAGTACTCCGAGCACTCCTCTAAGATCATTAAGACAAGGAATTTGCCTGGCACAGCCTGCCCAGAGTGCAGAAGGAAGAAGAAGAAATGCAAACATATTCCAGACATACCTATAGCTGAAGCTGCAGAAGTATAAGCAATCTGGGGCCAAGATTCATCCAAGGAAGAAGAAGTTCCTGACCAAGAAGTTCCTGAACAAGAAGTACCCAAAGAAGAAGAAGTCCTTGAACTCATTCTCTAGGATGATTCTTACTGGATACCACCTGAAGATAATGACTCTTAGAATATAGAAGAAGGACTCAGCACAATCCCCATTATTCCCAAAAAAGAAACTCATCAAGAAAGGGCTTTTTGGTTAGGAAGATATCTACACCAGATGATCTTCTACTCTCCCCAAGACTACTGCTATCAGTGCTATCTACTAGACCAGTAAGAAAGACAGAGACCCCAAAGACCAGAACTCCCAACTATAGTTGCACAGTCAACTATTTTTCAAGAAGTTACTACAAGGTTATAAAGTCAATTTAGAGAATAAGGCTTCTTTACCCAAACAGAAATATACTCCTTGTCTACTCTTCTCCCAACTTATGACCAAGATGGGTACTGATTCTTGAGACAATAAGAAATCAACAACTGAGAATATTATTTTAGAGCAATAGGATATTGTAACCATGGAAGACATCCAGACTACTAAGACTGCAGATATCAGAAGATTCACCTCAGTTATGATATTGCAATCTATACTTTGAAGAGAGGAGACAACAGAGGCCAGATCTGAAAAAGCCAGACCAAGAAGCCAGGAAGAAGGACTCTTAATATCTATGATTTAGGAGAAGACATCCTAGCTCTCATCAGATATGCAACCCACCAAGGATGGGTAGAGGATGCCACCAACTTCATGGAAGCCCTAGACCCTACAGAAAGAAGAGGAATCAACTATCTCTGAGACCCCTCTACTGGAGCCAGATGGCCACACCTCAACCTCAGAGCCTGGAGGCTCTCTGCTAGTGGAGCCTCAGCACAAGGATAGGCCAAACTCAGTAAAGATATTGCCCAGTATACCCTGCTACATTCCAAGGCCAAACCCTCAACCAAAGTATACTCAGAAGATATAGGATATGATCTTCACAGCCTGGAGGATGAATCTATCAAGCCTGGAAAAACATTAATGATTAGAACTGAACTAGTCATATAACCACCCCAAGGAACTTACATCCAATTGACCTCAAGGTCTGGACTTGTCAGACAAGGAATAACCATAGAAGGAGGAACTATTGACTCAGGATATATAGGCGAAATCAAGGTCATTCTACACAATAGTAGTATAGAATGGCACTGAATCATTAGAGGATAGAAGATTGCCCAAGCAGTCTTCATGAAGGTCAAGATACTATAACTATAAGAAGTCTCTGAACTGACTGAAGGAACAAGACAAGCCAAAGGATTTGGAAGTTCAGATAAGAAGAAAGTACATCTCCTTCAAGTCAATCATCTCAAGAGGAATGTCCTCCCACAAGTATATCACCAACTAGTCAAACTGCACAAGAATCTCATCCTAGAATCTGGAGAACAAACTACCTTCAAAATATTTGCACTACCTGACCCCAGAAATCTTTTCTTTAGATATTCTACACCTGAATATAGAAGGACACATATTCCCTAACAAGATGAATCCAGTACATTCCTGAGCAACCAACCAAAGTTGGGAAACTATCATCTTACCAAAAGGAACTATCATAGGACATCTGGTACCTTTTCTCAGCCAAACCTATAGAGAAGTCTATGAACTAAACTTATCAGGAAATGGCAAAAGGTCCCAGAAGAAAGGAAAGGCCCCTCTGCGACCCAGGAGACAGTGAAGCCTTCCACTAACATTAGAGAAGAATTGATGCCCTAGCAGCAGCAACAACTAGTAGAACTTCTCAACAAATATCAAGATATCTTCACTACTGATTATGGCAACCTGCCACACAATCCATCATATCACCACAGCATTAATATAGAAAATGCAACATCTATCTGACAGAAGCCCTATAGAATACCCTATCACTTAAAAATATTTAAAAAAGAGCACATTTAAGAACTCTTAGACAATGGAGTTATCTGACCCTCTACCAGCCCTTGGGCCAGCCCTATACTTATTGTACCAAAGAAAGGAGAATAGAGACTCTGTGTAGATTACAAGAAACTTGATATAGTCACCAAAAAGGATATCTATCCTTTGCCCAGAATTGATGACCTTTTGGACCAGTTACAAGATGTCAGATATTTTAGCAGTATGGACCTTTTTGCAGGATTCTATGAAATCCCCATGGATCCCAATGACATTCAGAAGACAGCCTTCCTTGCTCTAGAAAAACTATTTGAATACCTCTAAATGCCCTTTGGACTTTGTAATATACTCCCCACCTTTCAGAGGATGATGAACTCAGTCTATGCCCCCTTGATCTACCACTACCTGATTGTATATATGAATAATTCCAACATCTATTCAGTAAATTTTGAAGAATACTTGCACTACCTAGAGGAATTCTTCAAGCTCACCCACAAGAACTATCTGAGACTCAATGCAAAGAAATGCTACTTCAGGAAATAGAAACTTGAATTCCTTGGATTTATAGTTTTGAAAAGAAAGAACTCATATAGACCCAAAGAAAACCAAGAAGATCAATAATTGGCCAGTACCCAAGACTCTGAAGAAAATACTATCATTCCTGATGCTAGTATCCTACTATGGAAGATTTATCAAGAACTTTGCCCAAATTGCAACCCCAATCCAAGTCCTTCACAAGAAAGGAGTACCTTATAAATAGACAGAATAACAAGAGAAAGTCTTCAAAGAACTCAAGAACTGTATGACTACAGCACTAATCCTTGTGTGCCCTAATCTACAGAGCCATTCATCTTGTATACAGATGCTTCTAAAGATGGTCTAGGAGCAGTTCTAGTTTAAGAAGAACCTGACCAATAATACTATATGATTGCTTATACAAGCTGAGCTACCAATTAGCAGCTGATGAACTATGGTAGCACCAAACTGGAATGTCTTGCAGTCATATGGGCAGTTACTCTATTCAAGCATTACTTCATCAGAAAAAGGTTCACTCTGATCACAGACCATACAGCCCTCAAATAGCTATTCAACCATAAGAAACCTGCTAGAATCCTAGCCCACTAGATCCTTATTCTTCAGGATTACAAAATTACCATCATCCACAAAGCAGGGAAAGCTCACAACAATGTTGATATACTTTCCCACCAGTCCCAATGAATCAGAAGAAGGTGTCCTGAGGAACTACACTCTAAAGAAAGCTCCTCAGACCATCAAGGCATAAGAAGTTCTCATCTGAAAAGAATATCAGAAAGCCCACCAAGGACAAGCAAATAAGAAAGAAAGAAAAGTTGTGAACAATATACCAACATTGGCCCAATCTCAGAACACAAGTCTGAGATATACTTAAGAAATGTAATATCTGTCAGAAATACCAAGGAAGGAAGAACTATCAAGCACTATTGCAATCAATTGCACCACCAGACAACATCTTTCAGAGATAGGGAGTAGATATAATTGGACCTCTACCAGTTATACTAAGAAGAAACAAGTATATCCTTATATTTATAGAATATCTGATGTGGCCTAAGGCTTTCTCAATGGAAATTACAGATGCCTTGACCATTGTAGGCCTTCTTCATAGACTCATACTCAGATATAGACCCCCAGAAGAACTTATCTCTGACTGAGGCACAGAATTCATCAATAACATAATTACAAGTTATATCTGAATTTATAAGATTCACCTCAAACAGACTATATTATATCACCTACAGACCAATGACATGATAGAAAGAATGAACCAGACCATCAAGAAAGAACTTACCTGGGTCAATCCTACCAACTGAGACCTCTGCTTACCTGAGATCCTATGGGAAATTCAGAATACCCCTACTATCTCTACTAAGCAAAAGCCATTCGAAATAATATTTGCCAAGAAAATCAGAACTGCTGACCATGAGAATCTTGGAGATCTCCTCAAGAGGGTGGAATAGTTATATAATCAGGCTCAAGTTCAGATTACCAAAACTTAAGAAAGACAAAAGAAGTACTATGAGCAGAAACAGAAAGATCAGAAGATCAAGATTGGAGATCAAGTACTAGTTTGGAGAAGCATGATTGAAATAAACTTTGCCACCAAATTGGAGCCCAAATGGGAAGGACCTTATCTTGTACACAACATTAGAGAAACCAGTGTCTATTTAAGAAGCTTGGATGGATGAACCCTGAGGATACCAGTACACATCAACTACCTCAAGATATATCTCTCTCTATATCATAAACCAGAAAATTGACAACTGCCTCCAGACCCTTGTCCTTAGTTCTCTCTAAGCTCTACCAGTTCCTCTACCACAGTTCAGAGAGCCCAATGGAACATATCTCCAAAGAATCTGGGTACATCAAGAAAACCTCACTCTGGCTGAGAGACTACTTCAGGTCCACCAGCTGCAGACCTACTATACAATTGGAGAATAATTGTAGAATCTCCCCCTCCCAGATCTGACCTATGTCTACAATACCACTGGCCTGAATAGAAGGAATACCACTGCTGCAGAAAGACTATATACAATCTACAAACAAAACTCTTCAGTCCTAATCCAGGCCCAGTTCTCTCTGAATAATCTTTAAAGAATGACTCTACCCACTTACCCCAGCATCATTCATCAAGTTGAGACCCTATTTTCTGAGGAAGAAGAGAAGTCTTTAAAATGGAGTGACCCTAGTACAGACAATGAAGATGATAGAACAGCTATAGATATAGAAGCTGCTTATACTTATTGAGATGATAACTGAAGAACAGTCTGGGACAGACTATCCTTTAGTGGGGGCTGATATATGTAACAAACCAAAACATACTACCTGAATTATAACTTAGCCAGATGATACAAATTGGCATACTTAGCCAGATGATATGGGCTCCCAGCATGATGTGACTTCTAGTGTATTATAGTTACTTATGTCCACCATACTTATAATTAGCCAGGATACTAGACCAGAGTTGTTTATCCATATCCTGAGGACACAACTATATCTGGCAGACACACTTATGTTCTGCAGACACACTTATATCCTGTAGACACACTCATGTCTTGTGGACACATCTGTATCCAGAGAATATACCCAAATATTACCAGAAGTAATAAATCTATAGTTAGCCACATAGCAACCAGATAGCAACCAACTTGTATAAAATACCCTAGAGACAAGAGTGAATAAACCTCAGTCCGAAATTAAAGCAAAAGACAAGTCTGCCTACTATACTTCAAGAGGAACTCTATAGTTACTGCTAGGAGATTGTGAGCTTATTTCTCCACTCCAGTCCCCTTTCTAATTCAAAGCCTTGGTTTGTTTGCCAGACTAAGCCTGAAGATTTGCCACAAAAGTTCAAAGAAGAACTTTGCCACCTTTTGAAGAGAAACCTACCACTTAAGGAACAAGCTGTGTTATTGATTTACTTACCAGATAAGCCTGAAGATTTCTACCTTTCTACCACCAAGAAAGCTGCCTTGCTCAAGCCAGTTTCTGATACAACTTCACAGTAAATCCATTTATACAAACGAAGCCAGTCTTTGATGCAACTTTGCCAAGAGACCCTTTCCAAAGCCACCAGTTATATTTCCCAGTTAAAACTGCTGTTTTCGAGTTATCTGTATCTCCAGAGAACCTCACTGATTCAGGAAGAATCTGTGACATCTGAGTTATTTATTCCCAGTGAGCCTGATTCAGAAGAATCTGCCACTAGCATTATTCCCAATAAGAAGAACCCACACCACTCTCTATTTTCAGTAAGCTACCAAGCATAATTCCCTGTAAGCCAATTCAGAAGAATCTATACCAAACTAAGTTATTCACCAAATCTACATAAGAAATATTACTAAGATCATTATACTATACAAAAGATCATCACCCAGAAATTACATACTTTTGGACACAAGATTGTCATATCAAAAAGCACATACTTTTGGAGATCATCATGCTATATACAAAATTCTACTAATTTCCAATTGATCCAAGAAGGAAACTTATTCACAAATTACTGCTACACCCAGTAAACCATTCTAATTAGAAAATTGATATACAAATTTCTTGCAGATATCTAGCTTTGACTATTATACCACTAAATATTAAGAATCTCAGGAATCTTAGAACATTTTGTTGCTTTTTGACAAAGTAACTGAGGGCTCAAGCCAAACTACACCAACCCCCAACCTTGTAATTTGCCTCCATTGAGTTGGGTATGTTACAATATAGATAGAATATATAGATTGGACTTTATTCTACTCTATAATTTCTCAGAGATAAGATTGTTATCTTTAAATTACTGATTGTTATTAAATTCCTTACTTAGGGCCTGAGAAATATATTGATTATAGATATATACTACTATAAATAGCTTCAGCCTAGTAGAAATATAATAATTTGACTATATTAATTATTATATATATTGTCATGTAGTGGTCACTGAGTCCTTCAAATACGCCAGATTCTCTCCAAGGTGTATCTCTTAGACTAACTCAAGTTGTTAAAACAAGTTCTTATTGGAATACCTTCCCAAGGTCTTATAGTCCTCAAACTTCTTATCTTTAACTGTCTTGTTATCTCTTAGATTGCTTGCAAGGAAGTGTGTGTAAGTGAAACCAGAACTGACTTTATTTCAGAGAAAATAAGAGGGGTATTTATACAAAATATAATTCAATGGTTGCTAAGATATAAAGCTAAATATAAATTCCAATAACTAAAATTACTAAGTTTCAAGGCTGGCATTATTTGGTATCACATCAAAATGCCAGTGCTGGAACAATTTCGCGTCACCTCAGAATGCCAGTACTGGCATTATCCAGTGTTACATGAGAATACTGGTGCTGGTATTATCTAGTGTAACAAAGAACTTAGAGCAGAAAGTTCAGGACCATGGGGGCTTCATCATCATCATCATCATCATCACTGAAGGAGATGAGATCCACGAATTCATCATGCAGATTATGTGTTTTGCATACCTCAATGTCACGCAGGATGATGTCATCGATGACATCATCACGTTCGGCAGTGGTGGGAAAATTGGGAACAAGATCTGGAGCTCTCCAGTCTATGAGGTTCTCTTCTACAAAATAGGGGACAAATGTGGGGTCTTGGGAAGATCTAACCTGGATGCTTGGGCCTTAGAATACTGAGATCAATCCTTGCAGGAATTGGTCTGGGTTGTCCTGAAGGATGGGATGCCAGAAGTCTTCTACTTCTTTGCTATTGAGGGTGATAGTGGACTAGGCTTCTGTAGCCACCCTGGCTTCTAGTGCATTGATGCCTTGGTGATTCCTTGATCTTGAGATTTGGCAGGTGGCAGGCATTTCATTTATGGTAAGTCTTTGAGCTATTTTGGGATTGGTGGTTCTTGTTGGTTGCTGCTACTGTGGTTCCTTGATCCTTCTTTTATATTCTTCAGAATGCTTGTGCTGTGGTCACAATGACTCACAGTTGGTCATCATTGCTCATCTCATATGCCATATAATCTTCTTATACTCCGATCTGGTGGCTTGTAAGGAAAGACTGTCTCCTGTGCTGATGTCATCATTCTGGGGTCACCATTACATCTTCCTCCTGAATAAGGATCTTCCTGAGCATCCTTATTCATTGGTCCAGTCCTGAAAAATTTGCTGATCCCATAACCTCTGGCAAGGGGTCGAAAAGTGGTGTTTATGGGCTGGCATCTTCTCTTTGTATTTTGGCGTGATGGTGAAGGGTCACTCCCTTCATATAGAGCAAGGGCCTGATTCTGATCTTGACCAATCAGTTGACGGTTCAAACTCCTCTGACTGCAAAAGTCTCATGGATGAGTAGTTGCCAGTGCTGTATCCCTTAGAGAATGGTCCAAACAGATAGCCTGCTGGTCACAGGACATGCTGTTACAATTTGCAGACTAGAACCTCATAGGCAGTCATCACGTTTTGCTTCTCTTGTATAGGTTCGTGGTACTTCTTGAGTCTGTTCCTGTGTACCATAGTAGGCAGTATGGTCCCTGAGATTTTTCTAAGCCAGAAGGTAGTTCCCTTGATATCTTGCACGTAGAAGGGTCCTTTCCATTTGGGCTCCAGTTTTTATGACCATGAGGCTTCTACCATATTTCGATACAGTAGAACCTTTTCTCTGATTTGGATGGGTTCTAGGGCCTTGTGATTCTTTTCCGCATTCTTCCTTGTCAGTACTTGTGACTTGGTGATGTAATCTTCAGCCTTCTTCCTGATTTGGTGTAGTCTCCAGATTTCTGCATCAACCCATCTCCAAGTTAGGTCTAGATTTGTAGCTGAGGTTCCATCAGAATCTTCTTCTCCGAAGAGCAGCTCTCTTGGGGTAAAATGTGTGCTCTGTGACCATATATCTCGTAGGACAGAGAGGGCAGTTGAGAGATAGTTATCCCAATTCTCATATGTCTCTGAGATCTTCGCTAGGATATTCTTGAGGATTTTGTTGGTTCTTTCTGTCTGTCCATTTCCTTGAGGGTGGTATATAGTGGTCTTGATGTGCTGAATCTTGTATTTCTGATACATTATCTCATGGAATCCATTGACAAATTCTGTGCCACGGTCTGTAGTGATTTGCTTCGGTGTCTTGTAGCAGCAGATGATTTCTCGGTATAGGAAGTCGGCTATAGAGAGGGCATTGGCTTCTTGTAATGCTCCTGCCTCTATCCATTTGGTGAAGAGGTCTACAATAACTATAATATAGTGGTTTCCTGATAGTGTTACTAGTAGTGGTCCAATGATATCCATTGCGATGTGGTGGAAGGGGATAGGCTCAATTCTTGATGACCTGGGTGCCTGGTCTTGCTGATCTTGTTTCTGTTTTTGGCACTTGTCACACCCTTTGATAAATTGGTGCAGGTCTTCTTCCATCTTGGGCCACCACATAGTTCTTCTTGCTTTGTCGTATGTGTTGGTTCCTCCTAAGTGTCCTTGCTCATATACTTCTTTCATTACTTGATACTTCTTGTGTTCGG
Organism: Jimgerdemannia flammicorona; assembly: GCA_003990745.1. NCBI lineage: Eukaryota > Fungi > Mucoromycota > Endogonomycetes > Endogonales > Endogonaceae > Jimgerdemannia > Jimgerdemannia flammicorona. Next base: position 914 of record RBNI01000606.1, on the reverse strand, counting down.
GTATTACTAGCTTTCCTCCTTTCTGAGTGTAGTGTTGTCTAATTCAAACTATTTCCAAGTCTGGTTGATGATAGTGATTGTCCAGGGTTCAAGGTAGTTGGGCATCTTCTGCTGCCCAAGGTAGCTGATTAATCCATAGTATAGCTCCTTATTCATGTTGAATGGTCTTGATGGGGGTGTTTCAGGGTGTCCTTGAGAGTGCATCGGCATTGGTGTTGGTCTTTCCTGAGTGGTGCTTGACAGTACAGTCATACTCTTGCAGCCTGTAGATCCATCTGGCATATATTCCTTTGGGGTTCAGAGTGTGGAATAGCCAGGCAAGAGCAGAATGGTCTGTTTGAATGGTGAAGTATTTCCCAGCTAGGTAGTAGTGGAACTTGTCTACTGCCCAGACTACTGCTAAGCATTCAAGCTTGCATGACTCGTAGTTCTGTTCTGCTCCACAGGTACCTCAGCTTGCATAGGAGATGACATATTTATGTCCATCTTTCTTCTGAGCCAGGACTGCTCCTGGTCTTGATAATTCCAGCATGGTTTTCTGGCAGCTTGACTCCAATTCCAGTGCCAAGTAGGGTAGTGATCTGTGGTTTGAGGGTAGCATCTTGAATGCTGGCAAGGTCCATTCCTATGGCTCCTTCAGTCTTGTATTCTGGGATCTTGGCTTTGGGGTGAAACTTTTTGACCTTGAGGGTGACGTCTGATTCTTATTCCTCCTCATCGTCACTGTCAGCTTGAAGCTCTGGGGGCTGGTCATCTTCTTCGGCTTTCCTTTTTGCTTCAGTGGCTTCTTGCTCATGTTTCTGTTGGCGGATTTTCCTGACTTCACTGATACAGGACCAGCAGTCATTCAGGTGTTCGGAGCAGTACATCCTAGTACCATGGGGGCATCTTCCTTGAGGGGCATAGCCATCGAT